>PVIW01018646.1:0-11193 GCA_004026585.1 Noctilio leporinus | reverse complement strand
TGACTAACACACACATGAAAGCCCCCCAAGACATACACACAGTGTGACCACAACACACATTGTGACCACCATACAACACATGAAAGCCCCCTAAGACATACACACAGTGTGGCCACAACACACAGTGTGACCACCATACACACACATGAAAGCCACCCCACTGCATAGTCACACAGTGTGACTACATCACATGCATGTTGTGACTACCACATACACACATAAGAGCCAACCCACCATGCAAGCACACAGTGTGACTAATACACACATGAAAGCCCCCCAAGACATACACACAGTGTGACCACAACACACATTGTGACCACCATACAACACATGAAAGCCCCCTAAGACATACACACAGTGTGGCCACAACACACAGTGGGACCACCATACACACACATGAAAGCCACCCCACTGCATAGTCACACAGTGTGACTACATCACATACATGTTGTGACTACCACATACACACATACGAGCCAACCCACCATGCAAGCACACAGTGTGACTAACACACACATGAAAGCCCCCCAAGACATACACACAGTGTAACCACAATATACATCATGACCACCATACACACACACATGAAAGCCACCCCACTGCAGTCGCACAGTGTGACTACATCACAAAGTCACCCAACCATATATGCACACAGTGTGACCATAATACACACAGTATGACTACCATACACACAAAAGCTATCCTACCACATACAGTGTAACCACAACATGCAGACAGTGTGACCACCACACACACACACACATGAAAGCCACCCCACCACATATTCACACAGTGTGACTACATCACATACATGGTGTGACCAACACACATATGAAAGCCCCCCCAAGATATGCACACAGTGTGACTACAATACAGTGTGACTACCATACACACACATGAAAGCCACCCCACCACACAGTGTGACCAGCACACACACATCACCCAATCATATATGCACAGTGCGACCACAACACACACAGTATGACCACCATACACACACATGAAAGCCACCCCACCACATATTCACACAGTGTGACTACATCACACACAAAGTCACCCAACTATATATGCACACAGTGTGACCACAATACATGCAGTGTGACTACCATACACTCACCCACAAAAGCTATCCTACCACATACAGTATAACCACAACATGCGCACAGTGTGACATGAAAGCCACCCCACTGTATATTCACACACTGTGACTACATCACACATGCTGTGATCACCCCCATACACACACATACACACACACACACACACATACACAGTCACCCAAAAACATAAGCACACAGTGTGATCACCACATATAAACACGAGAGCCACCCCACCACATACACACATAGTATGACTACATCACACACATGGTGTGACTATCACATATATACATAAACCCACATAAACACACAGTGTGACCACTACATATACAGCGTGACCACCATACACACAATGAAAGCCACCTACCACATACTCACACAGTGTGATTACATCACACATATGGTGTGATTACCACATACATGACAGCCACCTCACCATATGAGCCCACTTGTAACCAACATATACACAAAAGTCATCCAACTATATATGCACACAGTGTGACCACAACACACACACACATACACACAAACTCACCCCACCACATAGGCACAATGTGATCATCACACACACGTGAAAGCGACCCACTGCATACAGTTTGACCACCATACATACAAAGGCTACCCACCACATACACACACAGTGAGACCACCACATACATATGAAAACCACCTTACTACATAGACATAGTGACCACAACATGTATACAGTGTGACCACTACACATACACACAAGCCACCCCACCACATATGCACACAGTATGACTACCACACACACAGGAAAGTCACCCAACCATTTATGCACACAGAACAGCCACAACACTCAGTGTGACTGCGACACACACACGCATACACAAAAGCCACCCTACAACATATACATATAGTGTGACCACAACACATATAGTGTGACCATCACATACATGTGAAAGCCAACCCAACACATACACACAGTGTGACTACAATATACACATGGTGTGACCACAACACACACATAAAACCCCACCACTATGTGCACACACAATCACACAGTAGGATTACCATACACACATACACACAAAACCCACTCACCACTCACACTGTGACCTCCACACACATAAGCCACCTGACCACATACACACAGTGTGACCACCATACACACAAAACACACCCCACTACATATATACAGTGTGACCATTACACACACACATTAAACTACTTCACCACACATATATGCAGTGTGACCACACACACAAAACCCACCGCACCATTGATGATGTAACACCACACACACACATACAACCCATCCACCACATACATGATGTGACAACCACACACATATGCAACCCACCCACTACATACACAGTGTGACCACCACACACATGGTGTGACCATTACACATCACACAAGAAAGCCACCTCACCACACACACAATGAAACCCACCCCACTGCATACACATACACAATGACCATCATGCACCCACATGAAATCCACCCCACCAGATAAACACATGGTGTGACCATGATACATACACACATGAATGTCATACATACCAAACCCTCCTACCACATATATGATGTAACCTCTACACATACACGAGACACACCTACCATATATGTGGTGTGATGATCACACACATACATGAAACCCACCTACCACATACATGGTGTAACACCAAACATACATACACATAAGCTACTCCACTACATACATACTCCACACACAATGTGACCACCACACATACACAAAAGCCACCCCACCATGTACATACACATTATGGCCACACATACACCAAACTCACCCACCACATACATGATGTGACCACCACACACACAAAACCCAGCCCACCACATACATGGTATAACACCATATACATAACACACACACACATACACACACACACAAGCCACCCAATTATATACAGTGTGATTACAACACAATATCACCACTACACACACAAAACCCAGCCCACCACATACACACCACATACATGGTGTGACAACCTCACACACATGACAACCCCCACACATACAGGTGTGACCAGTACACATAAACATTAAACTCATTCAGGACATACAGGTGTGACCATCTCACATACGCACCAAACTCACCCACCACATACATGATGTGACCACCACCACACACACACAAAACCCAGCCCACCACATACATGGTATAACACCATATACATACACACACACACACACAAGCCACCCAATTATATACAATGTGATTACAACACACAATATCACCACTACACACACAAAACCCAGCCCACCACATACACACCACATATATGGTGTGACAACCTCACACACATGACAACCCCCACACATACAGGTGTGACCAGTACACATAAACATTAAACTCATTCAGGACATACAGGTGTGACCATCTCACATACACACCAAACCCACCCACCACATACATGATGTGACCACCCCGCACACACATGAAACCCACCCACCTATAACATTAAACACACACACATAAGCTACCCCACTACATACACACAGTGTGACCACAACACAGTGTGACCATTATACATACACACATGAAAACCACCCCATCACATTCACACACTGTGACCACACACACAAAACCAACTGACCACATGCATGATGTGACCACAACACACACAGTATGACCACCATACACACACACAAAAGCCACCCCATCACATACATGATGTGACCACCTCACATACAAACCGCACCTACCTACCACATATATGAGGTGACCACCTCACATACATGAAACCCATCCACCACATACACGGCTTAACACCAAATATACATACATGCATGCATACAGTGTGACCACCACATGCACACATGAAACCTACCATAACATACATGGTGTGACTACAATGCACATACACATGAAAGCTACCCCACCAGATATACACACTGTATACACACTTGATGTGATCACTACACATACCCCACCAGATATACACACTGTATACACACTTGATGTGATCACTACACATAAAAGCCACCCCACCAAATACACATTGTGACCACACACAGACACACATAAGCTATTCCACCACATACACACACTATGACCACAACATGCACATGGTATAACCACCACAAACACACATGAAACCCACCCACCGCATACACACTGTGTGACCACCATGCATACTATGGAACCTACCCACTGCATATACACACAGTGCGACCACACACACAAAACCTACCCACCACACACATGGTGTAACACCACACACACACACACACACACACACACACACAATATGACCAACACATACACACATGAAAGCCACCCCACCGCACAGATTCATAGTGTAACCACCAAACTGTCTCTGGTGGTTACCAAATGCCCCTGGGGACAAAATCACCTTCAGCTCAGAAGCACTGGTTTGCTCTTATCGACATTGAACTCTGGGGAGGGTGGTGAGCATATATGAAGTACCATGAACACCTTCCAAAGGGAAGTTACCTACCAAGCAAAGACATCAACATCCATCATAGGAACCAGACGCTCTCCCACACAGCCATGATGGAAGTAGACTGGCCCACTTTGTTGTAATTTTAACCTAAAACATTGTAGTTTTGTCCCCATCTGGGTTTTTTTCTCTCTCTCTCTCTCTTTTTTTTTTTTAAAGACCTTTGGGTTTGCAGGCCAGCGCCTTATCCACTGTGCTACCAGCCAGGGCTGTTTCTCTCTTTTTTAAAGATTTTATTTATTATTTCCAGAGACAGAGGAAGGGAGAAAGGCAGACAGGGAGAGAGACATCCGTGTATGGTTGCCTTTCACCTGCCTCCAGGCACAGACCTGGCTGGAAACCTGGTTTGCAACCTGGCCATGTGCCCTGGCTGGGAATTGAACCAGTGACCTTTGGGTTCGCAGGCCGGCGCCTTAGCCGTTGTGCTACCAGCCAGGGCTCCCATCTGGTCTTTCAATAGAGTCTTCAGATGTTACAGATTCATCAAAATTTACTTTTTTGTTTTAAATAAAGTTTTATTTTTCTTGGAAAACTTAGAATTTGTGGCCTTTACATTTACTGCAAATTCTAGGGGGGAAACCTATATTCCGGGCATCTATTATGAATTTAAACACTTTCATTCTTTTTTTTTTTTTTAAGATTTTATTTATTATTTTTCAGAGACAGGGGAAGGGAGAGCGGCAGAGAGGGAGCGAAACATCCATGTATGGTTGCCTTTCACCTGCCTCCACCTACGGGCCTGGCTGGAGACCTGGCTTGCAGCCTGGTTATGTGCCCTGGCTGGGAATCGAACCAGTGACCTTTGGGTTTGCAGGCCAGCACTTTATCCACTGTGCCACCAGCCAGGGCACATTTGTTCTTTCTATTAGGCTTACTTTAGGGTGAGCAGTGGAAACCAATTTGTAGTTTGATAAGTTACATATTGGATGTGTAAAATTTAAAAATATTTTTTACAGTTCCCAGGTCAGCTAAGCAGAGTTTCCCCTAACTAATTACCTCCTTCTTGCAGAATCTGTGAAATTGCCCCAAGGCAGACTTTCTGAATGTCAGTTTAGGCATTTTGCCTGGGACCAAATACAACATTCTTCCCAGGAAATGCCTAGAAGTCTCCAGGCAGTTCCCCAAATAAATGCAAAACAGGAGGGGAAAATTTTTAAAGTTGGATGGTCAGAAAAGGATCGGCTATTTATCATGAAACATTTACATGACTTCATTTCTTCCATTCTCACTGCTGAAAGGGAAGCATGTTAAGTGGTCACCGACAGCCAGGACAGGGGTTAAGATGGACACTGGAGACAGGGTTCCCCTTCCTATGCACACGTCTTTGGAACGCTTGGACCAGTCATTCTGGACCAGTCTTAGGAAACCACGCACCACAGGGCTGGTTTTGGCATGGGTGAGCCTATGGCGATCACTCCTTGCTGTCTTCCCCCGCTGCCCTCATGGGGATGGGGTGTAGGGCCCCAACTTCCCCCGGGGCCCTGGGGTAGTGAAAAGAGGCGCTGGTTTCCATGTTAGATGTCATTCCTGAGACCGTGGTTGAGTCCATGCCGTGGCCAAGTGGCAGCCACAGAAGGCCAGTGGATGGTGTTGCGTTCTGCCGTGGCCCTGCTGTGGCCGAGAGGGGCGTGAATGGCGTGGGTCTGTGTTCAGCTTTGCTCGCAAAGGCAATGGCCCCCAGGTGAGCCGGCGGGCAGGCTGGAGAAGGGGATTCTGGGTAGAGACTTGCAGTCGTTGGCTGGACACACCCAGGTGTCTGATCCGAAGACTTTAAGTTGACAGGTAGCAGAAGTCTGTCTTTTGGGGGTGGGGGTCAGGGTGGGGGACCTCAAACTTTGATTCCCCCAGAAGGAGGGTCCTACCTTAGGTATTAAGACAGGCTCAAAATTGGGAGACCTGCTTTCGTCCTACCAGGAAGAAGGGTCAGAAGGAGGACCCTTGGTCCAGGCTGCAGCCGGAGAAAGGGGGGTGGACGTCCCCTCCTCCCTAGAGGCGCCCCAGGCTCCCAGCCAGGGTGGCAGAAACTGGCCTCCTAAGAAACTCCCTCGTTTCTTTCTTGCTTTCCCATTCCCCCCGCTCTCGGGATTATTTTTCTCAAGTAAGATTCTTCTCTGAGGGGAGGTCCTGAGCAGGAGTGAGCCCCCTTTGTGGGGAGGAGAGGGCACGGGCGGGAGGAAGCAAAGCAGGGCTGATCCAAGTTGGCTGCCAGGTGGCGCTCGCCTCTCACTGTTGAGAGCTGGGCTGTTCCCAGGCGGCTGGCCGAGCCTCAGCTGCCCGGCCCCTCCTCTAATCCTCTCCCAGGGTCGCAGCCCCCCACTCCCCGGGGCCCAGGGGCAGCTCTAAAGGGGTTTCAGCTGAGCGATCATTCTCTGGAGACAAATCCTGTCACTGGAGTGGCTCTGTAGACCTTAGCCTGCCCGGGACAGCGCGGGGGTCGGTGGCTCCCAGTCCCAGCCCACCTGCCCTGGTTCCCCTGGGAACCGGTTGGTTCAGAGCCCTCGGGCAAGGGGTCCACATCTGGAAAAGGAGAGCCACGTCTTTCTCACTGTAAAGCTTCTTCAAGGTGCTTAAGAAAAGTTTAATTAGAGCAGGCGTCCCGGCCCCCACTCTTGCTTAAAGCATCCATTTCAGAATCAGCAGGTTGTATAGGACATTGCAAGTCAATCTTTTGTCCCCTGGTAAATACTTGTTGTCATCTGCAGGGACCCATCACTGGAAAGATCTTTGCAGGGAGCAGACTGAGTGGTGCATCCTTTCCCAGCCTAGTTGAGAGCTGGGAAAGAGATGCAGAGGTGGGCAGGGAAACCCAGGGAGCCTTCCTGGAGGAGGTAGCATTTGAGACCATAAGGGAAGACTCAGGGAGGTGAGGGAGTAGACTTGGGATGGGTGAGTGTCAATGCTTTTTTTATAGAAAAGGTACTGGCTGAGGATGAATCCCACTGTTCTCTTCACTCCTAAGACCACTGTTGGGTCTTTTAGGGTCTCTGACATTTGGGGCTAGTTTTCATGTTTTCCCTTCTCAACACCTCTCTGCTCTTCAGTGCTGCAGGCCCACCGCACATGAAGGGCAGCCTCTTTATAGTGAAGGGCCTTCCTGGCTAAGAAAGGGACCCCCGCCTTTCCCTGTAGGCCCAACCCTGCACCTGGGACAGGTCACTTCTGCTTGCTTTAGGCCCTGTTTTCAGTGGAGGGGAAATTGGATCGGATGGCCGGAGCCAACCTCCTCAGGTCGAGAAAGAATAGGTACCCCTGCTGTTCTCCGCTCCCCCAGCACCAATGTGCAGTCAAGACCTCATGTATTTGAGAGGGGCCTTCAAAGTTCTTGAATGACAACGTAGTCTCCCCCACAAAGCTGGCCCTCCGAACCCCATTCTTACACGTTCTCGCCACTTGGATAGTAGAAGAGTTGAGGAAACCAAACAAAGCATTAGCTTCAGACAGAAGCTTCTCTCAACCCTGCTCCTAAAATTCTTTTAAGTTAAACTTGATTCCAACATTATTCTCTTAAGCCCACCATCTTCTCTTTTGCTCCTCTTCCTTTCCAACCCCTCCAGTTTGTAGCCCTGAACCTTGGCCAAGGTCAGTTACACAGAGCCCCCCATGGCTGTCCCTTGGGATGTTGGGGGCACTAGGGAAGGTGGGCCACCCCTGTTTCCAGCACCTTGAGTGGACCAGGAGCGCTCCTCCCCCACCAGGGGTCAGCAGAGAGCTGAGCCACTCACAGGAAGTGGGCTCTCTTAGAATCCTCTAGATGAAATGCTGACAGCGCCCCCCCAAAAGCCCCCTTTGGACTTGGGAGTGTATCGTCCACCTCAGATTGGGGTTTCATCTTGCCCTGGGCCTTTGGGGGGTTGGCTTTAACACCCATCCTGCTATTCTGTGCTCTGGGGGGAGCAGAGGGTTGTGATTTGGTACTCTGGGGGGCTTCTTGGCCAGTACCCACCCTCAGCACACGCGCCTGCGCTTTAGAGGAGCCCACACCCCTAGAACCCAGGCGCCCCACGTTGGGCCGAGCTGCGGCTTCTGCTGGAGCGTCTGAGCACTCTCCTCCCGGGCCCCTTCCCCTTCCCTCCAGAAGCTGTTTACTGGTTAAAGGCCACTGTCCCAGTATAGGGGACCCCACCCCACCCTGTCCTGTTCCTTTCCCTCACCGCCCCTTCTTCACCCAGGTAGCTGGGTGCTCCTAACGGAGACGTTAACCAGGGCAGGCAAATGCTTTTGTACCCAACACCCCCCACATGCACACACAGATTGCCTTCAAGGGTCGCCCCTCTTCTCCACCTCATACTCGGGGCTCGCTCAGCCCTCCCAGGGGTGGGAAAGGTGAGGCGAGCGTGGGAATGCCTCTCTGGCTCTTCCTCATGTACCTTTGAAACCCCAGCCTCCTTGGGAACCACTAAGATGAGAAACACCGCCTCCCCTTAGCCAGGTCTCCACGGGGGAGAGGGCAGGGAGAACAGGCGCAGGTATCTCCTAGGAGAGAAGTAAGTGGAGACCGAATTGTTTGAAAGAAGGAAAGGAAAGGGAAAGGAAAAGGAGAAGGAAGGAGAGCGTGTCTTTGCAGAAAGTAGCTCTCAGCCGGGCTGGGGTCCCTGCCCACGGGGAACTTCTAGTCCGAGAGGCAAGAGGCGAGATCATGTTGCAAGTCGGGGCAGCAGCGCCAGCCCCCAGGGCTGCCCGGGCAGCTGAGGAGGAGCCTTGCGGGCCAGGCTGCCACCCTCTCCCCATAAGCCGCCCGGGCCTGTGCTGGTTCCGCGTCCACCGAGTAGGGCGGCCAGGTGTTTGCCCAGGAAGAGGTCCCCACCGCCCTGCACCCTTGTTTGCTGAGTTCTGACCCTTGCCCTTCTCCCGCATCTCCCTGACCCAACCACGCCATTTTTGTTTGCTGTTTAAATTAGTAGTAAGCCCCCTCCTTGCACAATCTGTATTTTCACCTCAACCCACGTAGTACTTTGGTTTGGTTGGAAGAAGTCGGGCACACAGTGTCCTTAAAAAAAACACCCCGTCTTCCCGAGTTACTGGGTTCATAATTACTCGAAACCAAGCCCACCCGGTCCTCCGCTTGCAGGCAGACCCCCGGCCCTCTCCGTCCTCGAAAGGAAACCCTTGGGGTGCATAGGTTGATGGCCTCCGCGACTGGGCCCTGGTCAGACCCAGAGCAGAGACATTGTTTTCTTTCCTTTTTCCCCCCTTCCTTCCTCTCTCCCTTCCTTTCTTCCTTCCCCCCACTCTGGAAAAACAAGTTTTATTCTCTTGGGCATGCTCATTAGAGAGGGGTGAGGAAGGGAGGGGAGGGGGACCGAACTCCGGGGGCGCAGCCTGGCGTGCTCCGAGCGAGGGCGGGGGTGCGGCGGGCACGTCCCCCCCAGATGCACATCTTTCGAGCTGGAAAAAGCGGGAGTCACACGCCAGGCGGGCGACCTTCAGTTTCCTGGCCTTGATGGGGACAATGCTCCATCAGCTGCCTCTGTGTCCTGTGTTGACTCATGAGCGGCACTGACAAAATGAAAAAGTGTTGTCTTTATGGGTGGGGGCAGCACCCCTTCTCCCAAGTGTTCGCCTCCATCAAAAAACAAAAACTCTGGAGCGCAACCTGGCCCGGAGCGGAGCACGTTTGCTGGGCAGCTCCTGCGGGAAGGGGTGACTTGCGTGGTCCCCCGAGTGGCAGATGTGTTGCCCATTGGTGGGGGCTCAGTGTGTGTGGCTCTGAGATTCCGCATAGCCGCTGTTCAGGGCCGGGCTGCCCGGGGGACAGTGGCTGTTTTAGTGAAGGAAAGGGCCTCCCCATAAACAGGTTCGTTGAACGAGGCCTCCAGTGATCTCCAGGCATTGTCGGGGGCCAGGGGAGCATGGTGGTTCTTCAAAACGCAAGGAAGAGGGCGGAGGGAACTGGCCCAGCAGGACCAGCCTCATGGACGAGACGCCACTCCCAAGGCAGGCAGTCACCCCAGGGGCTCCCAAATGAGCGGCGGCCGGTGGCTCTACGGCTCAGCCCCGGGAGCTGTGTCCGGCTTGGCCGGGGACAGGGCGGCCGCTTTCCTCGCCAGCCAGCAGCGCCCGGGCCCGTCTCCTGCCTCCCTGCAGCCTCTTAGCTCGCGGCCCCCGGGGGTCTCGCTCCTTCCTTCACCCTCAGCGTCAGGGACCCGATGCCCCTGGGAAGATGTGGCCTGAAGAGTCTCAGCCTTTGCGTCCCATGTGCGCATCTGTGCCCGGCGGGTGGGACCAGACACAGGACAGGCCCAAACCAGCGGCCACACGCTGCGCAGGGTGCTCTCCACGCCTCCAGCCCCACGGGGCTCCTGAGCCCACCTCCATCTTAGCTTCCACCCATGTTGGATCTTAGCTTCCGCCCATGTTGGATCTTAGCTTCCGCCCATGTTGGATCTTAGCTCCCGCCCATGTTGGATCTTAGCTCCCGCCCATGTTGGATCTTAGCTCCCGCCCATGTTGGATCTTAGTTCCCTTCCATGCTGGGTCTTAGCTTCCGCCCCCATGTTGGATCTTATCTCCCTTCCATATTGGATCTTAGCTCCCTTCCATGTTGGATCTTAGCTTCCGCCCCATGTTAGATCTTAGCTTCCGCCCATGTTGGATCTTAGCCCCCTTCCATGTTGGATCTTAGTTCCCTTCCATGCTGGGTC
>PVIW01018645.1:0-11196 GCA_004026585.1 Noctilio leporinus | reverse complement strand
GATTTTATTTCATTATTTTTAGAAAGAGGGGAAGGGAGAGAGGCAGAGAGGGAGAGAGACATCAATGTATGGTTGCGTTTCACCTGCCTCCAGGCACAGACCTGACTGGAGACCTGGTTTGCAACCTGGTTATGTGCCCTGGCTGGGGAATCGAACCTGCGACTTTTGGGTTCGCAGGCCGGCGCCTTAACCACTGTGCTACCAGCCAGGGCCCGACTCTCTACTTCTTGATGAGAGCAACATGTGCACATTGGAGAAAGACATTTTTGGTGACCATCTTTGGAGACTACCTACTACCAGTGGCTTAAACAAAGTTGACGTTTCTCACAAAGTTGACGTTTCTCACGTAAGAGCCCAGGGCTGGTGTGGTCCCTCCAAGATGATGTGTATTGACCTTCTGTCTTGTTGCTCTTTCCTCTGTATGATGTTGCCTTCATCCACTTGTTTCAACATGACCAACCCTCCCCATGTTCAAAGTCCAGAAAATGAGAAGATAGAAGCAAAGGAGCACAGTGTACCCTTCACAAAGAGTATGACCTTATAAATTGCTCATTCGCTTCCCATCAGCCAGAATGAAGTCCTACTGCTACTCTAAATGCAAATGAGGCCAGGAAGTATAATCTTTTCCCCAATTACAGTTTACATTCAATATGATCCTGTATTAGTTTCAAATAGTGGTTAGAAAACCATGCATTTTACAGAGTGGTCCCCCCAATATTTTCAGTACCCATCTGACACCATCTTAGTTACTATATTATTGACTAGATTCCCTATACTAAAATGTACATCTCTGTGACTATTCTGTAACTACCAGTTTGTACTTCTTAATTCTTTCATCTTTTTTCACTCAGTCCTCCAACCCCCTTCCCTCTGTCACATGTTAGTCTGTTTCCTGTGTCTATGAGTGTGTAGGAAATAACAGTCTTTAGTGTAGTGGCCAGATGCCCTGCTAAAAATTCTGTGAAAAAAGCAGAAGGATATTAGAGCACACTAGCTAAGTGATTCATTCAAGAACAGTTGTGAATATGTCTGCGATCTGCAGAGATGAAGAACCCTGTTTAATCTCTCCATTTATCACTGGTAGTCATTCAGTCCAACAGCCAAAGACTATCTACTGAGCATCTTACTATGTGTATGGGGACAAAACAGCGAACAAGACAGAAAGGTCCCTGTTCTCAGGAGTTTCCATTCTAGGGGAGGTGGCAGACAGTAGAAATGGGAACACATAAATCAGAGAATTTCAGGCATGACAAATACAGAAAGAAAATTAAATTGGTAGTGGGAGATGACTTGAGCTGTGAGGCTCAGGGGGTGCCTCTGTGAGAGTGTGACATTTAAGCTGAAACCTGGAGGATGAGAAGAGACTGGTTACACAAAGACTTCGGGAAAAGCATCACAGGCAGGGGGAACAGCAGGCATAAAAACCCTGAGGTGAGAATGAGCTGATTTATTCAAGAAACAGCAAGGCAGCCAGTAGGGGGGTGGGGGTAGAGTAAGTGAGGGGAAGAGAGGGGGGGGGGGGATGGATAGAGAGATGGGCAGATCTTTCTGTGAGCATATGTGTTATTTCTGTTGGGTAAATATCTGTTTCCGTGTAATTGCTGAATCTCTGAACAGTTGACTATTTAACTTTACAAGAAACTATCAAACTCATTCCCAAAGTGGTAGTTCTAGTTTACATTTCCACCAACCGCATGCGAGATTTTCAATTGGTCCACATCTCTGCTGATAAGGCCAGTCTTTTTCATTTTGGTCAGTCGAGTGGATGTGTAATTTGTTATTTCAGTGTGGTTTTAATTTGTTATTTCCCTAATGACTAATGTTGAGTGCTTTTTCGCGTGCTTATGGGCCATTCATATCTTTTCTTTGGTGATGTGTGCTAAATCTTTTGGCCATTTAAAAAATTGGGTTCTGCCCTCGCTGGTAGCACAGTGGATAAGGTGCCGGCCTGTGAACCCAAGGGTCGCAGGTTTGATTCCCCAGCCAGGGCACATGACCAGGTTGCAAGCCAGGTCTCCAGTCAGGTCTGTGGCTGGAGGCAGGTGAAATGCAACCATACATAGACGTCTCTTTCCCTCTCTGCCTCTCTCCCTTCCCCTCTTTCTAAAAAATAATGAAATAAAATCTTTTTTTAAAAAATTGGGTTATTTGCTCTTTCAGAAAGCTTCCTCTAGTTAACTGTGGGCAGAATGCACTATAGGAGGAAAAAATGAAAGCAGAGAGCAAAGACGACGGTCGCTTCCACAAAGCCGAGTTTGTCAGACTCAATAAACACTTCGCTTGTGCTCTGGGAAAGTCAGCTTTGGCTTCCTCCAACTCTTTGGGCTGCTGCCAGGAGAGATCAAGACACTTGAAAGATCTCACGGCGGGAGGCGGGGACAGCCCTGCTTCCGGGGAGTCGGGACTGTGGGGGCGGGGCGGCACCCAATCAGCTGGGTGCACTTTCACCTCAGCTCTTCCTTTACCCAGCGACGTGGAGACCATGGAGATCAGCCCAGGCTGGTATTCTGTGGTGTCCCGAAGTAGTTCAACTGGTTGCTGAAATATTGAGCTACTTCTCTTTTGGTTGGTAAAAAGTCTCTACCCCACCTCCCACAGACATCTGTCACCTCCTCAGTCCATTCCCTTGGGACACCTTGGACTTCCCCACATCTCAGTAACTAAAGCTGGGTTCAGGACTCTGGCCACATCTGTTCTAATTGGTTGGTGCCTGGATGTGCTGGCTATTACACTGAATTCTGGCGACAGGTTACCATCGGTATTTAGCAAGAAAAGGGGAACAAAGGGAACTAGACATTAAGCTTAATACACTAGGAAGAATAGCCTATTGGCATCAACAGGAAACTATAGCTTTTCATACCCCTGGGGAACTCAGCATTGCTCCCTCACTCCAGTACCAGGTTGTTGGGGGGCACAAGGGGAGGTGCTGGACCATAGAGGGCTGTCAGTCTAACTAGTGGGTGTGGACGTATACAAAACCTGCAAAAGCTTGGCAGCTGCTCCATCATAAGTCCAAGCTAACATAGTTCCAGGGGAACAAAGACTCTCCCTCACTACGCACCTGGTAACGCTCTTGTTCTCTCCATGGCCATGTGGACTTCTTGCTCAGGCTCTGGGAGGGAACCTGAAATGGACTGCAGCTGGGAACACACTTTAAGCCAGCGGATAGTAGACTGGACCATATTTTGATATGGTACAGAATCTCTGGGCATTGACTCTATTTCTGGCCCTAATTTTCCAGGGCAGGACAGAGGGAGATGGAACATTGGAAACCCACGGGGCAGCTTCTATTTCATTCAAAGAAACCATGCCACATCACAAATCTCCTGTGCATCGGTTCTTGGAATGCTTTCCTCGTGACCCTGGGGAAGAACCCAATTTCCGTTGGCAACAGCTGGAGCTGGAAGGATCAGGTCAGCAACCTGAGGATAAAGGATTAAGGAAGGATTTTCATCAAGGTGAGCCCAGAACTGGAGGCTTGAAGTACTATAAACAATAACAATAATGATAATAATCAACATTCATTGAGCAAATAGAGTGTGCCAGGCAGGCATGATTCTGATAAACCTCACGTATCCTCACAATAAGCCAGACCATTGCATCATGCCTGCCCCCTGATCTGCCTGCACCCCAAAGTCTGCTCCCCATGCCAAGCCAGAGGGAGCTGATGAACACTGGAGTCAGTTCAGGGTCCTCCTAGCTCAGAGCCTCCTCTGGTCCCAACTTGTCCCTGGCTGACTTTGCTCCAGCCACCTTACAGCATCTGAGGTGCCAGTAGGGCCTGAAGGCCCTGTTCTCTCCAGGTTCACTCCAGACCTGGTGGCAGTGATGGTGGTGGTGGTGGTGGTGGGGTTGTTGGTTCTTTAGCAGAAGGACGCAGCCAGGCACGGACAATGGCAGCCATTAGCGGTGTTACACACACACACACACACACACACACACGTTTCACAGTCAAAAGCTTTTCTGAAAGGATTTACTGAGCCAAATGTTAGCCGGAAAAAGAGCAGATCCTGGGGCATGTGGCCTAAAGCACAAGCCGCAGGGCTAGATAGAGAAGACAACACATCCACCATCCTGGAATAGATGGGGGCTCTTTTATACAATGAGTTTGGGGAAGAAAGATGTGAATTATTAGAGAATTTACATTGGGTACAGATAAAGAGGATGGTTGAAGTTGAAGCAGGGCTAGTTTTGGGATAGGACAGACTAATTGTCCACAAGGAAGAAATATTTGCTCCTTTCGATTGGTTGCGGACAACAGTTTGAAAAGTTCATGCATAAACAAGAAGCTAAGCCGGGGGTTGGTGGTGCCTTGTAGTTGGCTACTCACTTAGCTATTTTCTGGGTAACAGAAGAAATAACCTGCTGGAAGTTAATTCAATGTATTCAGAAATGTTAGCAGTCTTTTGTTGCTATTACCCTTCAATTGTTAACTGATTAACCTCTCCTGTCTCTTCCTTCAACCCATGGCCTGCTACAGCTGAATTCAGGATGTCTCAGAGTTTTCTTGTCAGCAGCCATTGCTACCTCAGACTGGGCCCTAACTCTCTCCTAGACTCCAAGTCTCCCCCATCCCTGCTGCGCCCCAGCAACAGGCCACTCGGTCTGTCCCATGACAGGCACCCAGTTTCCCCTTTTCTTTCCTTAGCGCAGGCCCAGGGAGCTATGGCATGTGACAGCTGATCAGGGGAGGGGACTTCCTGCCACTGGCCCAACCCCCCAGTGTCCTAACCTCAGGTTCCTCCTTCCCCAGCCCCAGCCCTCCTGCTGAGAGCTAGGAGTCCCTGTTTTCTTCTGGGTAGCCTCCCTTGTCTTTGCTTCCAGCCACTTCCTCATTTGGTGGAACAGCCCAGCTGTCACCCCATTGTCCCCCACCTGTCTCACCCTAACCCCTAATCTTGTGTCTGTACCATGTGTATCTGTGCCACTGCCTGTTCCTCTAATTCTTTGTCTTTTTACCATTGTTTTCTCCTTCTCTGTCTTTTTATCTTGGTTCTTTTTGCTTTCTCTCTAAGGGTCAAGTATCTGCCTTTGGGTCCTGGGTTCCATTTCCACATTTATTCGCTGTGCGATCTTGGAAAAATGTCTTTACTTTTCTGTGTAAAATGGGGATAATAACAGTATCTATGTCAAATGGGTATAATAGAGTTAAATGAGTTAACACTTGGGACATAGCGCCTGCCTGCACATTATTAGTGCCCATATCCTGATGGCTCTCTTAATATGCTATGAACAGTCCCTGTTCTAGAAACATTAATTTATTTGATCCTAAACTCCCTATAAAGTAGGTACTGTTTTACTCCCCATTTTACAGACGAAGAAACTGAGGCCCAAAGAGGTTGAGCGACTTGCTAAGGTTGCCCAGCCAGGAAAAAGCTAGCTTCAATCAGCCAGCCAATGATTTTTCTCTGCTACAACGTGTGACCCCTGATAGGGGATGAGTTCAAGTTCACATATATACCCATAATCCTTCTTGTCCAACCACTGGGAGCTATAGCATTGCCCCTGGGCTTGATTCTTTCTGGAGTTATTTGTCTCTGTCCCTCCTCCCCCATTGTCCCCTCCTCTCTCCTGCCACCACCCACCTCAAACTTCCTCCTTCGCTTGGTTGGCCACATCCCACTGGCCCTTGGACTGTAGTATCCAGCAGTGTCGCCTGCATCATGGGGGGCCTTGGACCCTCCAACAGGCTCCTGATCCTGCCTCTCCTTCTGACTGTGGGTGGTGAGTCGGGGCCTTCCGCAGCTGCCTCCTGAGTCCCTGGGCTCAGGTTGGGGCAGGGCAGGGAGCAGGGTGGAAGGAGAGAACCAGAGGGAACGGTTCAGATGGGAGCAGCCCCCACAAAGCCTGTGGGCCTCTCCCAGAACCTGAGATTCCAATATTTGGCCTCTAATAGAAGCAGAGGGATGGGACTCTAAGGGTGTCTAAGGACATGTCGGTGTAGAAGTGACGTAGCCCAGTGACCTTTATGTCAACCACAGGTCTTACCAGACAATGCTCTCCACCCTGGTCCCCTAGCTCTCGGGACCCAACTTCCCCAGCTTTGTACCTACCCTCCGGTCATAGCTCCATGTCCCAATTTACCTTCTTTTTTGTCTCCTCAGGTCTCAGTCCTGTCCAGGCCCAGAGCGGTAGGCTTAGACCCTAAAATCCCCTTTCCTACCTCCAAAAGACCTCCCCATTTCTTCCCAAACCTCTCCAAACCTCCCCCTGCTGACACCTTTTTCTAGTTCCCAACCCCCACTGACCTCCCCACCCCTGTGCCGTATACATTCCTAGAATGCAACTGCTCAGCAGTGAGCCCTGGTGTGCTGGCGGGTATCGTGCTAGGGGACCTGGTGCTCACCCTCCTCATCGCCCTGGCTGTGTACTCTCTGGGCCGGCTGGTCCCTCGAGGGCGAGGGGTTGTGGCAGGTGAGTGGGGCTGGAAGGGGATGGGACCCTGTTGGGACTTGCCTGGAGGGAAAGGGAAGCTCCCAAGTCACAACCATGCGTGAGGATGGTGATGGATGGGCTGGCTTTACATCAACCAAATAATCCCAATTCACCCCCTTGTCTGTTTCTGCACCCTGTGCCACTCTCCACTTCAAGCAGTGACCGGGAAACAGCACATCACTGAGACAGAGTCACCATATCAGGTAAGGAAACCAGTTTCTCTTTCTTCGGTCGCTCCTGCCCTGCGAGTGTCTGTCCTAAAAACCGGCCCTACCCCAAGTCTAGAGGAACCTAGACTCTAAAGCCACTTTCTGGCATCTCCTCAAATCCTTGAAGACTAATGAGGCCTCTGTCCAAACGAATTTTTTTTTTAAAGATTTTATTTCATTATTTTTTAGAAAGAGGGGAAGGGAGAGAGGCAGAGAGGGAGAGAGACATCAGTGTGTGGTTGCGTTTCACCTGCCTCCAGCCACAGACCTGACTGGAGACCTGGTTTGCAACCTGGTTATGTGCCCTGGCTGGGGAATCGAACCTGCGACCTTTGGGTTCGCAGGCCGGCGCCTTAACCACTGTGCTACCAGCCAGGCAAAACGAATTTTGATGCTCAATCATGACCTCATGCTCAGCTAAGAAAGTGAGGAGAGGAAATATAGAATGCATGCGGAGGCAAATGCAGGCTTTAGCTGGAAGCCAGTTTCTGAATTGTTCTGGAAAAGCCCGGCCCAGGCCAGGCTGATTTCTGGGAGACACTCTCATCAGAGCAGAGGATATAATTCAAACCTAGTTTGCTAACTCTAAAGAGACTAGTTTTAGAAGTTGAGGGTGGATGGAGGAGGATGTTGGGATCCTGCATCCCTTTGAAAAAGCTGATGAAAGCTCGACTCATCAGAAAATTCTGTACAAAAAGTACGAAATTGTGCATATAATTTAGGAGTGGTACAAATATCTTTGAAACCCTTAAGAACCACAATGCAGATAAAGGTATCTTTCCATCTCCTGCCTACCAACGTAGTTCTTAATCCTTTATGGGTCATAAGCTCTTCTGTGAACATAACAGACCCCTCCCCAGAAAGATGCCCACCCAGACCCACATATGTGTGTGTGATTTCAGGGGATCTGTGTAATGCCTGCCTTTTGGGGCCATAGACCCCAGCCCACTCTGCGACTATGAGCCCTGCTCTGTGAAATCTGGTTTACTTGTCCTCCACCAGCTTTGCTTTGCTCCACTTGTGGTAAAAAGTCTCTGTAAAGTGTAAGAATCTTGAGTCTGGCTCTGAGGTCTAGAAGACTGAAGGGGCTTTCCAGTTACTGTGGGCAGCAAAATATTAGAGCAAAGCGTCGCTCCACTCTATTTGTTGAGCACCGATATGTACCAGGCACTGCAGATCCAGCAACAGAGCTTACATCCTAGTTGGGAGACAGACTTAAAGCAAATTAACAAATAAGGTCATTTTGGAAAGCATCATGAAGGAATAAGGCAGGCTGAGGTGACAGTGCTTGGGACGTAAGGGGAAGAAACTACAGATGGGGAAATTAAGAAATGCCTTTCCGAGGAAGTGACATGAGCTCAGACTTGGGAGAAGGAACCATCTGTGCGAATATGTAAGGGACTGGCGTTCCAGGCCGAGAACAGTATGTGCTAAGGCCCTGAGGCTGGGGCATAATGATGAGGCAGAGGAGAAATGAAAACTTTGAAAGCACTTGAATCTAGATGTTTAACATGGTTGTAAGGTTGAAGAAGCTACCAGGGGACTTTTAAACTGGGAGAAAGATGGACTTTGTTTTAAGTTTAATCAGTGGACCCCTTCCACTGATGGTCCCCACCCCGTCCATCCCTTTAGGAGCTCCAAGGTCAGAGGTCAGATGTCTACAGTGACCTCAACACACAGAGGCAGTATTACAAATGAGCCCAAACCATGGCTGTCAACAACCTGATGCCTGGATCCAGTCATTCCTGAAGCCTACCCAGCACCCTGTTCCTACTCCCGCCAAGATACAGATCTGCAGAGCGCCCCCTCTGAAATATCAGATTTTCCCACACTCCTGCCCCCAAATAAACATGGAGCACAAAACCCTTGAGTTACTTCAGATCCCTGGGCTGAGGGGATGGGGATATATGGAGTTCTGATAGGGTGGGTCATGCACTCAAAAATAGCTAAATGGGAGGGAGGCTTTGGGGACCCTGGGTTCTTTGAGAAAGAATTAGACGTAGAGGTATTTCAGTTGCTTTATTCCAATCCCAATGGGGGAGTGGGTTTCCTGTGACGCCATGCATAATCCAGAATGAGACGGTCACAGGGGCGTTAGCCCCTGACAGGCATGTTGACGTAGACTCTATGATCTTCTGGGGGAGGAAGACAGAAAGCATGAGGCCTGACTGCCCACCACCCACCCACATCTTCACCTCCCCGGGGACCCCCTGCCTCAGGGGTTTCCTCAGGAGTTCCCCTAGCAGCACCCCCAGGGTTTCCCCAGCAGCACTTCCAGGGCTTCCCCGGGGGCCCCCTCCAGGGGAACCTCTTCCCTAGGGACACCACCCCCACTCCAGGCCCTGCCCTGTCTCTGCCCTCACCTTGGGTGGGCCTGTCACGTGGGCTGGTACACATAAACACCACCACCACAATTAGCAGAGACACCATGGCATCAGCAGCCACAAGGCCTGCCAGGAGTGGCAGAGGGAGGGACCCAAACCCGGAACAGGAACCTGGAGGATGGGGCCAAAATAAGAAGGCCTGTTGGGGATTTCAGACTGTCAGGACTGTGCTCTGGGCATAGGGGCAGAGGAAGTCCCTGAGGCCGACCCAGGTTCCCAGGGTTGCACTTGGGGCATGAAAAGGGAGGTGGATATCCAGAGAGAGTCTGAGGCATCACAGCACAGTGAGACAAATGCCGTGCTTTGGGCATAGTGGGTGCTCCTGAAGAGAGGCTGGGGGTTGGCCGAGTTCCTGGAGCTTCATTTTGGTGAAGAGGCCAGTGAGATGGGGATCTGGAAAGGGCTGCAGATCCTCCAGGCTCCAATTTGGGGATGAAGGGTGAAACGGTGAGCTGGAGAGCTACTGGGCATACTTACTTCAGGATCCTCAGGCCACACTTAAGGGATGGAAACAGTACCTGAAGTAGCATGACAAAGGGGCAGTGTTGATTTCTCACCTGGGATTATCTGAGCTGCAGTCACTGTGGGAAGAGAGGGAAGGGGTCAGTGGGGAGAGGTAGTTCCCAAAATAGAGTGCAAGGAAGGATGGTATCTTGAGAAGTAAACTTCACTACAAAGATCAAATGAGGAAGAGGCGCCAAATGGGAGGGGGGCTCCCAGAGAAGCCAAGAGAGACAGAAAGTCAGCAAAGGCAGAAACCCAGCAGTGGGAAGGGGAGATTAACAGGCAGGCACGCCAGAGCTCAGCTTCCCTTCCCAAAGAACCAGGCCCCAATGTTATAGCAGAATGCGTGGCAGAAGGGAAACAAAGGCAGTACCCTCCCCATTACAATCTAATAAAGAACTTAATACAGAAAGCTAGAAGCAGAGGGAGACATGTCTCACCCGCTGACCCAGTGATCCTGAGCCTGGTTGAATAAGGCTGCCAGGCATTCTGAACAACACAAGTAAACCGTGACGGTGCAGGACAAGGAGCCCTTGAAAGTCTGTGTGTGTCATCTCCGCTAGCTGGTAAAAGGAAGACCTTGGGACTGCTTTCATCCCAAGGCCTGGAAGGAGGAAGAGGAAGGGTTCACCGCACCCAAAGAAGCAGCCCACAAAACAACTTTGGTTAATTGCTTACCTCTGGTCACTCTGTTTTATGAGGGAGTCCCTAATGCTTACAGAAAGAGCCCAGAAATAACTTTGAGTGACTGCCCCTACTTTAATTAACATCCTCCCTTCACTTATGTGTTTTACAACAAGATGAACAAACAGAGTTTGGAGCAAGATAAGAACTTGGCAAAGCCCTGGCTGGTAGCACAGTGGATAAGGCACCAGCCTGCGAACCCAAAGGTCGCAGGTTTGATTCCCCAGCCAGGGCACATAACCAGGTTGCAAACCAGGTCTCCAGCTAGGTCTGTGGCTGGAGGCAGGTGAAAAGCAACTGTACATTGATGTCTCTCTCCCTCTCTACTTCTCTCCCTTCCCCTCTTTCTAAAAATGATTAAATAAAATCTAAAAAAAAAAAAAAAGAACTTGGCAAAGATCGCAGGTTCGATTCCCAGCCAGGGCAACATAACTAGGTTGTGAGCCAGGTCTCCAGTCATGTGTGTGGCTGGAGGCAGATGAAAAGCAACCATACATTGATGTCTCTCTCCCTCTGCCTCTCTCTCTTCCCCTCTTTCTAAAAATAATAAAATCAAATCTTAAAAAAAAAAAAAAAAAAGAACTTGGGCTAACAGACCTGCAAACATACCTAAATTTGGGTTCTCACATCCTCCAAGAAAAGCTGGCACCACCTTTGTCCCATCAATCGATATGTAACTTCTTCACCCCCATCCTGTCAACTATATAAGTCCTCAGAACAAAGGACTCACTCTCTTAACCATGGGGCCGCTAGCCATGCTCTGGGCACCCTTGGCTCTCTGGCCACCCTAGGATGAGCTTGCCACCCTTGTTTTTGCTCTCCTGTTCATTAATAAAATTTGCGTGCACACTAAAAGCCTTGCTGATCTGTAACTCTTTACGGCATCGGCATCCGCATCCGCATCCGCATCAGCAATGGCATAGGCATTGCGTCAGGCATTGGTAAGAAGAACCAGGGTTTCTCCGGTAACACCAAAGCCA
>PVIW01018644.1:0-11199 GCA_004026585.1 Noctilio leporinus | reverse complement strand
GCACAGCTCGGTCACCTGGAGCCTGGGCAAGGACACAGCAGTCAGCCTTGGAGCCTCTGTGCTGCCCACAACCCCCAACTTGCTTTCACCCCTCAAATGTGGCATCTGCTCACCTGGCTGCGGGAGAGCCCTGTGCTGTTGAACAAAGGAAACCTAAGTAGATACTGGTCACAGCCAGGCCCCTGGTCCTCCATGTGACCAGTCCCTCCAGCAGAGGGCAGGGACAGTGACAGAGAGGTCCAGGCCTTTGTTTGTGGAGACTCACCTTCTTGATTCTCCCCCTGAGGACACCCCTTTGTGTCTGTTTGCTGTTCAGAGCAACTTGAGGAAGAACTGCGTAAGTGGGGCGCTCCCTGAACTGCCCCGTGCACGGTGTGAGTTGTGTTGGTGACTCTTGTCTGGCAAGCTCGCTCTCTGTCTGTCCCTTGCAGGGTGGAGGAGAGGCCTCTTGCACGCAGGTGAGTGTCCCTGACAGTCCCTCACACCCTGAGCTTGGTCCCCACTGGCCAGCCGAGGGACAGCGGGAGCTGAGGGCAAGACACAGGCTCCATGCAACCCAACGTTCAGGGTCCCTGGTCCTCCCTGAGGGACGTCCCATGGCTCTGCATCAACTCTGTTTCCATCCCACCATTTTCCGTAGCTGTTGTTCTGTAAGAAATATAAATTCAGCCCCGGTTCCCTGAGGTGAAACTCAAAGTGGACCAGGGCTTTGAAGCCAACTTGGAAAGTTTCCAACTAAAAAGAGCCCCGAGACACTAAGGCTTGAATTGAAAAGGGGGCCAGGCTGAGAGTTTGGAGAGAAAGTGGGAGACGTTCGTTTTGGCTCCTTTGCTAGATGTGCCCCATCCCTTAGAGCCCCCACTCCTGTCCCACAGGCCACCCACTCTCACTGGGATCTGGGGTCACAGGGCCTGCATGGGGATGGCACTGGTTTGGGGGTGACCCCTGACTCCTGGGCCCCCCCTGAGAGCCCAGCCCTAAGCCCAGGACTTCCTGCGCAGCTGATGTGCTCCTGGACCCCGACACCGCGCACCCCGAGCTCTTCCTGTCCCCGGACCTCAGGAGTGTGCGGCGGGGCCCCTCCAGGCTGAGCCTGCCCGACAACCCAGAGAGATTCGACTGCCGCCCTTGTGTCTTGGGTGCCCACGGCTTCTCCTCGGGGAGACACTACTGGGAGGTGGAGGTGGGAAACGTGATGGTGTGGGCTGTGGGGGTCTGCAGAGAGGGGGTGGAGAAGAAAGGGGAGGCCCTGCTGACCCCTCAGAACGGCTTCTGGACCCTGGAGCTGTTTGGCAACCAGTACCGGGTCCTGTCCTCTCCTGAGAAGATCCTGCCCCTGAAGGAGCGCCTTCGCCGAGTGGCCGTCTTCCTGGACTACGAATCCGGGGACATCTCCTTCTACAACATGAGGGACAGATCGCACATCTACACTTGTCCCCGCTCACTCTTCTCGGGGCCCCTCAGGCCCTTCTTCAGGCTGGGGTCTGACGACAGCCCCCTCTTCCTGTGCCCAGCATTCACAGGGGCCCAGGGGGTCCCTGTGCCTGAGGGTGGCCTGGTCCTTCACAGGGCAGGCAGCCGCCACAGCCACAAACACCAGTTCCCTGGTCTCGGCACCCAGCAGAGAAGCCCCGGCCGACCATGTCCCACTGCACAGCCCCCAGAGGACAGGGCCCTCCCTCTGGTCACATCAGAGAACCCCCTCCACAGGCCCTGAGATCCCCCATCCAGCCCCAGCCCACCTCCCTCTTCAGGCTGTGGCTTCAGTGGCCCCTGAGCTCATGCCCAGGGGCCAGTCTCAGGGGACCCAGTGCTCCCCGTGGCTCCCTACCAAGGGGACCCTGCTCCCCAGTGACTGTTTGAAAGCACACTGCTGTGGCAGCAGGGTGATGAGTTCCCCAAAGGACTGGAGGTGACATCACCCCCTGTGTCCTCGGGGTGAACACAGACGGAGGCACCCCTGGAAGCCACAGGTGGAGAAGGGAGACCAGCGTCGGGGGCCCAGCTGCTGGCTGGTTTAAGCCCCAGCAGGACAGCCAGGGGCCCAGCAGCAGGAGCTCCATCCCCTGTCACCTTCAGGTTTCCAGCCTCACAGCAAAGTCCCAGGTGTAGAAGGATCAAACACAGGACAGGAGGATGAAAGAGAGGACAGCCCCAGATCTGGCCTGGCTCCCATGTCCCTTCCATACACATCCTCGGTCAGCGAGAATGGGCTCAGGGTCCAGGGTGCTGGTGAGCAGTGAACCAGGGTCAGTGGGGAGGCCCGAGGGGTCCAGCGTCTTGGTCTCAGGATGCCTTTAAAATGTTCCCAATTATTGAGCTCCCAGCAGCTGGGCCTCATTTTGCTTTTATATCACAGTATGTACTGTGTTGAACTGAAAAGTGTTCAGGACAGATTTATTAATCGATATTTATGTAACAGTAATAAAAAGTTACATGGTAATGTAAGTTCCACATTTTGTGAAAAAATAACTTGTTTGTTAAAACAAAGTAATACTAATGAGGTGTGTGCATTGTTTCATTGTTTTGCAAGTCATGCATCTGGCAATAGAAGGCTGAATGCTCACATCTGTTGGTGTAAGACCGAGGGAACCTGTAGAAAATGTTAGGAGACTTCTTTTGAGTGAAACTGATGGCATTGAGGGGACCAAATGTCAACTGCTCAGGGAGATGACAGATTGGCAGCTTCTGCTGTGCATTTGGAATGAGGGAGGAACCAAGGACCCTCCCTTGAAGGTGGGAGAAAGGAGGGGTAACCAGGCCCTTTGCTCCTTGGAGGCCGCGTGCTCTCCAGGGGCTGCCCAAGGGGGCCCGTCTGGCCTTTGAAACATCTGCTGATGTCGATGCCCAGGGACGGTGGACAGGGACCTTAAGGTGAAGGTAACCTTTTACTAAAGGATCATCAGCCCGGGGTACAACTCCCCCCAGGACCGGCCCCCTCCTGCTTTTGTGATCAGCTCACCCCTGAGGTCACTGGTTTGTTTCAGAGCCTTTGTCACTTGCACCACCTGAGTCTTGAGAATGAAACGGAGCAGGAGGCATCTTGATGGGTTGCCCACAAGTTCGTATGTTTTTGCCATGAAAAAAAAATTCATTTTCATGAATAACGGTGCTGAGTTGGACATTCTGAGTGTGTTAGCTTCTCCCACTGGGTACAATGCTGATTGTCCTCAGTTAATGTCTCCAGTTCATTGCTGTCCACTGCGTCTGGTCTGCTTGACTTTCAGTTGGGTTTTTAACTTGGTTGCAATAACAAGGGAAAATGGGCCAAAGAAGTCACAGCCAGGCAGGGCCACAGGCTGGTGGCGGCGCCGCTGGGCTTGGAGCTGGGCCGCCGGGGCTGTGTGGGAGGGAGTGCGGTGCTGAGGCAGCGGGCGGCCAGCCCCGGTCACCCGCGGGCGGGGTGGCGCCGACCAAAGGCCGCTTCAGGCGGCCCCGCCCTGGGAGTTGGAGCAGCAAACAGTGTGGACAGTGGGCGCCCGCTCGGGAGGCCTGAGCGCTGGCGCTCAGCAGGGGAGGGACCATGAGAGCCGCCCAGGATGAGAGAGGGGACAGGCCGCCAGAGCCAGGTGGGGGACAAAGGACCCCTGGGCGGGGCAGGCAGAGGCGCAGGGCCCCCAGCGGAAGAGCAGAGCTTGGCCGCTCCGAGCCCAGCAGAGCCCAGCGGGAAGAGGGCCGCTCCCGCCAGCCTTGTCCAGGCAGCGCACTTCCATGTGGCCGCCACCAACCTGCAGGAGTGGCTGGTGCGCCCCCCAGCGACAGTGCCGCCCCTTCCCACCCAGAGCTCGGACCTGCCTCTGGGCCGCACAGCCTGGCCAGCGGCCCTGCACCTCCACCCTGGGAGCCCAGAGCCCGCTGTGCAGAACCAGCGGTGACCAGAGGGGCCACACCAGCCCCCCACCACCACGTGGCTGCTGGAGGCCTCGCTGACCAGGGTCGTGCCATTTGGAACCTGCCCTGACTGTGGCAGACCCCAAACTGCTAGCCCCTGCCCTCCCAAGGTGCTGGAGCCCCCGCCCAGACCCCGGAGACTGGACCCGGGAAGGGGCAGACTCGGGAGCTGGATCTCTGCCACCGCGCCACCTGCGCTACACCCAGAGCTGCATGAGTTACTAACCCACTGTTTTAGGAGCAGCTCAGTAACTGTCCCAGAGACGTGGTGGAAGGAGTGTCTCTGGGCAGCCGGCGCCCATGAAAACTCATCCAGGAGGAACACATAAACCAGAGCAAAATACAACCAGACAGCCCGAATTAACGACATAAAGGACACCCCAGTGCAACAAGTTGAGGGAATCTAGGAGGTGGTACCGCTGAACCCTGTAAGTCCCCTACCACGAACGGGCACTCCAAGAAGGCAGGGAGTCATAGCAGATTAATACGAGAAACAAAATCAAGCAATAACAGACACCCAAAGTGAGGGGAAAGAAACTCCATCGCCCAAAGGGAAGGAGGAATCCCCAGAAACACTGCTGAATGGAATAGAAACAAGCAAACTATCAGACACGGAGTTCAAACAAATGAGTATTAGAAAGCTCAATGATCTCAATGAGCTCAAAATACTTTAAAGAATTCCAGGGAAACCTCAAGGAACTTCCTGAAAATTATACCCACTTTAAAAAGAAAGCAGAAACCATCAGTAGAGCCAAGGGGAAGTGAAGAACACAGTGTCTGAACTGAAGGACACAATAGAAGGCATCCAAAGCAGGTTGGAGGAAGCAGAGGACCAGGTCAGCAAATGGGAGGACAACATGGGAAAAAGTAACCAGACAGTGCAACAAAGTGAAAAAAGACTGAAAAGAATGAAGAGGTTTAAGAGGCTGCAGGACAACATGATATGCATTATCTGTCATAGGGATACCAGAAGGAGAGAAGCAAGGGATAGAAAACCTGTTTGAAAAGTAATGAAAGAAAAGACCCCATTCTCAACAATGGACAGATCTTTGAAGCAGAAAATAACAAACAAACAAACAAAAAACCCATGGATATTGTCACATTGAACAACACTCTAGATGAAATGGACTTAATTGACATATACAGAACTTTTCACCCCAAAGAAGCAAAATACACATTCTCTGCAAACACATATGGAACATTCTCAAAGATAGACCATGTGGTAGGACACAAGACAAGCCTCCACAAATTTAAGAAAACTGAAGTTATACCAAGCCTTTTCTCAGATCACAACTGTTGGGGACCCACAGGGACAGCGGTGGGGTGTGGAGCCCCACTCAGGCCAGGCCAAGCCTGTAAGACCTGGCTGGGAAACCAGAAAAGCGGGGTGCATACAGGCCCCTGTGCTGTAACTGGGGGACCCCCGTTGGAACCTGGCCATGGGAATTCTCTATACAATCAGCACTTACTGGGAAGTATTGATTGGCTAAGACCCAGCTTGGCTATTACTACCCACCAATTAACTAACCTTTTTCATACCCTAAAGGGAGACTGGCCTGAACTCTCCTCTCTCCAGCTCTCAAGAATGAGTCTCCAGAAGCCATCAGGCTTTTCTGCTTCCCAACAATAGGCCCCACACCGGGTTAGTCAGCTGTGGCCTCAGCTAGGCATGGTCACAGAGCCCTTCCTCTCTCACCAGCCCCCACGTGCAATATTTACTGATAAATCTAGGAAAACTGGCAAAGCTGCCATTACCTGGCAGAGACATAGTACGTGGGAACATGGAGTTTCCCACAGGCATTCTTCCACCCAAAGGGCCGAGATTTCTAGGGGGGCCCTCACACTCCCAGCTCCCTCCCAGAGAGCAGTGTCACTGCTTAACCCCTTAACTCTCCCCTTCTAGTATTATTTAATATTTGAAACCTAAATCTATCAAGCAGTAAGCATATGATATGCTTAAGTGGGTACAAGGAGTGCTGTAGTACTATAAAAACACAATTTTCATAAATACCAGAAGGAGAAGTATTTTCCTATATCTTCAAAGACTCAAAACCTAATTTGTAGGTCACTATGTAAATGAACAGTTTTACACAAGTTTTCTGACTACAGGTGTGTCTAGCCACCTGATGGTGAACATTCCAGCCACGTATGTTCTTGATCCACAGTCTGTAAAGATTTTGCCTTCTAAACTCATAAAAATGTCCTTATAAACTTTCATTTTATTATAACTTTAATCTTAAATTTCAGTATGTTCAAGGTCTCAGTATATTTCTCAAACATAACATTAATATATACTTAGTATAAAATATTATATAGGGGGAATGATTTTTACTCTTAGAGATATTTCTAAAAATACTCTATGGTTTATAACAGCACTGAAATATTACAATAGAAACTGATTTCAATGTTAAATAAAAATGTGTACATTCAAATAGCAATAATATAAAGAAAAGTAATTTAATGGAAATTATATATATTTATCCAGATTTTTCCTGACACTGCTCTCCTTATCTACTTTTGTAAGTGAGCACTTTCTTAGCAATAAATAATGCATATTGTGTTTTATTACAACTGTTGTTAGTTTTTACTCCTTATACTCATAAGTTTAACTTAAGAATAATTCTTGTTACCTATATATTTTCTGAAACACTTAAAAGAATATTCAAGGTTTTAAAAATAGGAGTATAAAGTATGCAATCCAGTTGCATTTTTATTTATTTATTTTTTTAAAGATTTTATTTCATTATTTTTAGGAAGAGGGGAAGGGAGAGAGGCAGAGAGGGAGAGAGACATCAATGTATGGTTGCTTTTCACCTGCCTCCAGCCACAGATCTGACTGGAGACCTGGCTTGCAACCTGGTTATGTGCCCTGGCTGGGGAATCGAACCTGTGAGCTTTGGGTTCGCAGGCCAGCACCTTACCCACTGTGCTACCAGCCAGGGCTCAGTTGCATTTTTTAAAAAAAGATTTTATTTATTATTTCCAGAGAGGGAGGAAGGGAGAGAAGCAGAGAGGGAGAGAAACATCAATGTATGGTTGCCTTTCACCTGTCTCCAGCCATGGATCTGGCTGGAAACCTGGCTTGCAATCTGGTTATGTGCCCTGGCTGGGAATCGAACCAGTGACCTTTGGGACCACAGGCTGGTACTTTATCCACTCTGCATATTTTATACCCAAGTATTGAGTAAAAGAATTTCTATCACAATAAAAATATATATACCAAAATAAGCAACTTCTGAAAATAGGTGCACCTCTACACACACATATATTTATTATAACACAAAAATGTTATTATTTATGAAACTGTAATGTAGTCTTCAGTGTAAAAAAACTAAATGACAGGTATAACAAAATTCACAGCATTTAGCTCTATTCCTTTAAGTTAAATGTTTTCATCTTTTTTTTCTGTGCTGATAAATGGGTTTGATGATACATGGGTCTTCACACAGGTGGCTGCAGGGACTGTAAACTACAACTTAGGTGTCCACAACTATGCACCACAGACCCATTATCCAGGCAAAACTAAAATGGCTTCTTACAACTACCCTGTGACCCTCACAGCTCTTCGTCCATGCAAAATGACCCTCATCTCACAGGAAAACGGTTCATGCAGGGGAATCACAAACCTAGATTTGTGGCCAAAAGTGGACACCAAAGGAAAAGCCGGCAATTCAGTGGGTCGCTGGTGAGAACAGGGAAGCTGGGCCCTTCACTGGGCTGCTTTGCTCCTCTTCCTCTTGCTCTCTCCGTCCCCCTTCTTCAGCCCATCGTGTTGGCTCTCAGCAGGTTTGAATGAGCATGAGATTCACTCACTTCTCTGGAGCTCCCTGCGGTGCTGACCTTCTTTTTCCCGCCAGTACTCTTATCAGACCCTTGTTGTCTGAGGCTCAAAGGCCTCCACAAAGCCCCGCCTTGGAATGGGTGTAGTTCAGGGTCACACTTCTGCAGGGCGAGGCACGCGCTGCCGGCCATCAGCACTTCCCGCAGCTCCGCCAGGAACCCCTCACTCGCCCGCAGAAGCAGAAGCGGCCACCTCTTCTCTGTCCACAGGTCCCAGCCCTGCAAACCGGAAGTTCCCTGTTCGCATCTTTTTAATCATTGATTAAAGGATCATGTAAAATAATTCATTTGGCTGCATGAATGAAATTCAGAGGATGTATATCATTTTGATAAGATAAAATATGTTTGGTTCTGTATATCTGTCTAGTAACCAAGTTTTCAAAAATTCCACTTTTGAAACAACTGTAAAAATGATTGTTTCACTACTCTACGTTAGAAAGGAGCGTAGCCTTTGTGTCACTGATACTCACTCCCATAGGGCCTTTATCAGTCTGACTACTGTCATGACATCAAACACAAAACGGGGAGATGTCAGGGGCCCCCAAGGCCAGCAGTGGGGTGTGGAGCCCCATACAGGCCAGGCCAAGCCTATACCTCCTGGCTGAGAAACCAGAAAAGCTGGGTGCATACAGGTCCCCATGCTATAACTGGAGGACCCCAGCTGGAACCTGGCCATGGGACTTTTCTGTACAATCTTTGAAGCTGGCAAACTTCCCTGACTGACTTACTCTAACAGCAGCAGAGGTTAAACTTGAACCCACAGGCAACCTTACCCTCCCTATTCCTATGAGCCACCTGGAGCCCTTGTCAACACCTTGTCCAGCAGACCATACCCTGGGCCAGGGCCTCCGCACTCCTTCTACTGTGGCTTACACAGAATAACGCTTTTTCTATAAAGCATTCTCCTTTCACAATGATCTATGATGGGCCCGTGCCCCCCACCTCGGTGACCCAATGAAGGTTTTTGGAGACAGGGGCTCGAAGCCTTTGTCTATCAGACACTGGTCGGCCCTCTCTCCCCTAGGGCAAGCTGCCTGGGAAGCATTCATCCCATTCTAGGCACCGAGGGGTCTCTGCAGGTCAGAGGTTCCTCATCACACAATGGCTTGAAACTAGAAACCAACCTCAAGGAAAAATCCCAAACACATTCTAATCCATGGAGACTGAATTACATGCTATTAAATAATGAATGTGGTAACAATGAGATCAAAGAAGAAATGAAAAAGTGTCTGGATACAAGTGAAAATGAACACGCAACAGACCAATCCCACGGCACACAGGGAAGGCACTCCTGAGAGGGAAGTTCATAGCAATACAGGCCAACCTGAAGAGGTGAGACGAAACTCATACAACCAACCTAGCCATAAAGCTGCAAGGACTGGAGGAGCATCAACAAACAAAGCCCAGAGCAAGTACAAGGAAGGAAATGATCAAGATCAGAGCAGAACTAAATGACATAGAGACTAAAAGCACAATTCAAAGGAACAATAAACTCAGGAGCTGGTTCTTTGAAAAGATAAACAAAATTGGCAAGCCTTTAACTAGGCTCATCAGGAAGAAAAGAGAGAGAACCCAAATACACAAAATCAGAAACAACAGAGGAGAAATCACAGCTGATACCACAGAAATACAAAGGATTGTAAGACATCACTACATACAACTATATGACAAGAAATTTGTCAACTTGGGTGAAATGGACACATTTCTGGAAATGTATAACCTCCCAAAGCTGAATCAAGAAGTAGAAAGCCTGACAGGATCAATAACAACTAGTGAAATAGAAGTAGTCAGAAAACTCCCAGCGCACAAGAGCCCTGGAAGAAATGGCTACACAAGTGAATTTTACCATACATTTAGGGGAGAACTAACTCCTATTCTTCTCAACCTATTCAAAAAAAATCCAGGAAGAGGGAAGACTCCCAATCTCTTTCTATGAGGCCCGTATTATTCTAATCCCTAAACCAGGTCAAGATGCAACAAAGAAAGAAAACTACAGGCCAATGAACACAGATGAGAAAATTCTCAACCAAATCCAGCAATATATTTAAAAATCATGCACCGTGACCAAGTGGGATTCATCCCAGGGATGCGGGGATGGTACAATATTTGCAAATCAATAAATGTAATACACCACATAAACCAACTGAAAGACAAAAACCATGTGATCATATCACTAGATGCTGAGAAAGCATTTGATAAAGTACAGCGCCCTTTGGTGATGAAAAAGCTAAGAAATAGAGGGAAATGGAGGGAATAGAGGGAGCTTACCTCAACATGATCAAGGCCATGTACAAGAAACCTGCAGTCAGCATCATACTTAACCGCCAAAAACTGGAAGCCTTTCCCTTAAGATCAGGAACAAGGCAAGGCTGTCCACTCTCTCCACTTTTGTTCAACATGGTTTTGGAAGTTCTAGCCACAGGGATCAGGCAAGAGAAAGGAATGAGAGGCATCCAAATGGGAAAGGAGGAAGTAAAACTGTCATTGTTTGCAGATGACATGATAGTGTACACAGAAAACCCTATAGATGTCACTGAAAAATGACTCAACCTAATAAGTGAATTTGGCAAAATAGTTGGATACAAAGTCAATATCCAGAAATCAAAGGCATTTTTATACACCAACAATGAAACATCAGAGTAAGAAACTAGAAAACTAATCCTATTTACAATAGCAACAAAAAATAATAATAAAGTACCTAGTAATACATTTAACCAAGGAGGTTAAAAAATAAAAAGGCCTATACTCAGAAAACTACAGAATGCTGGAGACAGAAATTAAGGAAGATACAAAGAAATGGAAGCATGTACCATGTTGATGGATGGGAAGAATTCACAACATAAAAATGTCCATACTACTCAAAGCCATCTGCAGATTCAACACAATCACTATTAAAATACCAACATCATATTCCACAGACTTAGAACAAATAATTTATAAACTTATATGGAGTCAAACATGACCCCAAAAAGCCATCTTGAGAAAGAAGAACAAAGGAGGAGGAATCACAATACCAGATTCCAAACTATATTACAAAGTCATAGTAATTAAAACAGTCTGGTACTGGCACAAGAACTTACAAACTGATCCATGAAACAGAACAGAAAGCCCCAAAATAAACGCAGGACTCTGTGGGCAACAAATATTGGACAAAGGAGGAAGGAACAAAATGCAGTGCAAATAGCCTCTTCAGCAGTGGGATTGGGAGAACTGGACAGGCACATGCAAAAAAATCCCACAAGGCCACCAACTCACATCGTACACCAGAGTGAACGTAAAGATAAAGGACTTAAACATAAGCCATGACAACATAAAAACCCTAGAGGAAAACATAGGAAGCAAAATTCAGATATTCTATGCAGCCTCTCCACTCCTCTTTCCTTCCTCCTCCCCGTCCCATCTTGACTCTCTCTCTCTCTCTCTCTCTCTCTCTCTCTCTCTCTCACACACACACACACGCAGGTACAT
>PVIW01018643.1:0-11199 GCA_004026585.1 Noctilio leporinus | reverse complement strand
AGGTGGCGAGAAGAGCAGGTTCTGGGGGGGGGTGGGGGGTGGAGGGGGGGTTTGGAACCAGGGCCCGCTGAGCCGGGCAGAGCCGGGGCCCTCAGCCCGGGGTCCCCCAGGAGAGCCGTGCCGTCAGCAGCAGGAGGAGGCCTCCCCAAGGGGCCGTGCGGAAGGGAGCGGTGGGCTTCGACACTTACCCTCTACCTGTTCACTGGGGGGAGAGAGGGGAGGGTGAGGGGCTTGCGCTCAGCCTGGGGGGCGCTCGTAAGCACCCCCTCCGCTCAGGGGTCCCCAGGCGGCCAGGGTCCAGGGATACTCACGCTTCCTCATCAGACATGGTGGGGGCTGTTCCTGTGGGGCGGGGGGCAAGACCGGGTTAGGGGTCGGCTTGGTGGGGAGGTGCCGGGTGGGCAAGGGGTGTGCGTGGGGGGGCGTCTGCGCACAGGGTGGAGGGCCACGTCGCTGGCTGGGCCCGTTCCCGCGCTTGGGCCTCCTCTCCGGAGGCCCCAGCCTCCCGCTGGTCCCCTCCCCTTCCTGCCCTGGCTCCAGCCTGCCGCTCTCGGAGCCCCACAGCTGCAAGGGGTGTGGGAAAGTGGCCGCGTGGCCCCCCGCCCAGGCGGACATGCTCTCCCCAGTGCTCCCCCAGGAGGGTCGTGCGTGTCCGGGCCAAGGAGGCCCTCCAGGCTGCCCTGGACGCGGCTCAAGGCCGGCTCTGGCTGACTCCACTCTGCTCTTGGTGGTCTCCACCCTTGGGCCACGGCAGGGGCTCCCCGGCCTTCCCGCCCCACCGTTCTCACGAGAGCCCACGTTCCTGATGGAAGCCCCGAGCCCCCTCCCCTGACCCACCCGTGGTCAGAGGGCCCAGGGGTCCCCTGCATGTTTCCACAGCCTTCCGTGAGCCCCTCTCCCCGGATCCCAGAAGCGTAAAGCTTCCCCTTCTCTGCACCTCATCCCACCAGGCAGCAGCGTGAGCCCCGAGCTCAGAAGGACAGATGGGGGCTCTTTTCCTACGTGTCCCCCCTCCCCAACACACATGTGCTTGGCAGAGCTGAGCGGACACCCTGTCCCGCCAGCCCCCCTCCTCCCCCGCCCGCCTTCCCAGGCCCCGTGCATGCTCTTGAATTCGTCAGCGTCTTCGTGCCGGCTGCACGTGTCCAGGTGCGGCCGGCGCCGGGCCAGCGCGCTCGAGGGCCGCTTTCCGGTGAGGCCGCCGCCCCCGCGCCGGAGGCGGCCGGGGCCTGGGAACGCTCCGTGCGGGGGCCTGATTGCCGGCTGGGGGCTTCCAACCACCAAGTTCCTGACAACACGTTCCAGCTCGCTTGAAGACGCCCGGGGAGGGCCGTGTCAGAAAACACGCGTTCATCAGGGAAAAATGCGTCCGCGGGGCCGCAGGACGGTGGGAGCCTCGGGCAGGAAGGCTGACTTTCCCAGGGCCGTTCAACCTCCACGCACCATTAACCGAGCCCCCCGCGGCCGGGCCCTTCCTGGCCCCGGACTCTGAGGACCCCCCAAGTGACAGCAGGGGTCTCACGGCTCCCCCGACCCCAGGGCCGCTCCCCGGAGGAGGGTCAGCGGGAGCCTGGGCCCCGCCCCGCTTGCCCACCGCGAGTTCTGGGCACCTGTCGCCTCCTTCAGGGGCGGCGTGGCCTGAGCCCAGGGCGGTTATATTTAAGGAGTGGGTGGCAGCTGAGACGTCCAGAAATAGGCACCACATTGGCCAAGACTCCTCTGCCCAGAAACCCAAGACGGTGAGAGGGGGCTGCGGGCAGCTGCGGCTCAGGCCTTGGCCAGGCCAGCCCCCCTCCGGACCCCCCCACGCCTCTCAGGCTGTCCTGGGCTCCTCTGCCCTTGGGGCGGGGGGGGGGAGTCCGAGGGGTGTCCAGGAGGGCCTCTGCAAGCACCCACTCCCCAAGTGGGGAAACTGAGGCTCCTCCAGGCTCCTCTGCCCAGGGGTGCTGACCGCCAGCCCCGGGCTGCTCTGTGCCCCCCACTCCGTCAAGATGGGGCCAAGGGTCAGGGATAGCGTTTTGGCACCTGGAAGGGAAACCCAGTCTGTCCAGGGTCTCGGGGGCGTGAGGTCGGCCTTCCTGGCGTCACGCGCCTCCTTCAAGACACGCCGCGGGGGGAGCAGGAGGCTCTGCCCGTCCCTGGCTGTGGGCCCCGGACTACGGCCCCCCCGCGGGGCCCATCCGATGCTCCTTGGCCACCTCCTCCCACGCCGGATGGACAAGGGCACCCAGTGCGGGTGATGACAGGCTAGACAGCTGAGCCCTCACCCGAGGGGCATGAGGACAGGGCGGTGAGGCAGGGCCCCCCAGCTGGGCCCGCACAGCAGTAGTGGGACCCGCCGTTGGGCGAGCAGGACCGCGGCCGGGGGCTCTCTCCTCTGTCCGCCCCCACCGCCCACTCTGCCGCCCTGTTCACCGGCCGGTGCGTCGGATGAGTCCCACCTGGGCCGTCATCCATTCCAATGGCGGCATTGGGGGCACCCCAGGGTAGGCGGCGGGGTGAGCGCCCTGTGGCAGGTGCCTCCAGGCCCCGAGCAGCGGCTTCCTGGCCACCACCCCCTGCTCCAGCCGGGACAGCCCCTCGCAGCCCTGGGCTCACCCCAAGATCCCAGCTTCCCCCGTGGGTCCCCAAGGCCCCTGCATCTGGGTTGCGATGGCCTCAGCCCTGCACGCTGATGTTCGGAGGACATCAGTCCACGGTGCCAGCCCCCAGCCCTGGGGGTCCTGGGGCAGCAGCCTGGGGTCTCCCAGTGCCACGCTTAGAACTGAGACCTCTGAGCTTGGCGTCCAGGCCCCGCGGTGCCCAGGACCCGAAGGCGCCTTCCGTGCCGATGGCTGGCCAGCCCCGCCCAGCCCCAGGCCAGGGGCAGGAGGCTGTACCCACCTGCGGCCGAGTCCGGAGAAAGGGCTGGACCTCCCTGTGGACGGGACAGGCTCCGAAACTGCCCTCCCAGGCGCCCGGCCTTGGGTTATAGTGACATCCGATCTTTCCCAGCAGCCCCTGGCCGGGGGCGGGGGGGCGGGCTGTGCCCCTAACCAAGTATAGGAATAGCTGAAGAGGAGCCCCGCGGAGCTGAGGCTGGGGGGAGACCTGTCCGCCCACCCCCCGCCGTGTCAGCTTCTATTTTTACCCCCAACGCCAGGCACATTCTTGAGGGCTGAGGATGAAGGAAGATATTGGGTGGCCCAGGGTCACAGCGAAAGTCCTCCTTGGCCCAGCCTGGTGCAGGGGGCCCGGACTGCTGGGGGTTATCATCTCACCCTGTGGCTGGTGCCCCCCAAGGCCAGGGGCCACCCCATCGGCCGCCAGCCCTGAGCTCCCAGGGTGGGGGTCCCAGCCCCGCAGGCCTCCCTCCCCACTATAGCAGGCGTGGCCACCTGCCCACGGATCCACCCGGCCTTCGTGTCAGACACCCCCCTTGGGCCTTCCACGGTCCCCATTCTGACCAGTGAGGCCAAACGCTCCCACTGCCCCGCGCCTCGAGTTAGGGAAACGGAGGCACAGAGTGAGGTGGGAACAGCCCGGTTCCTCCCTTGGGATCCCCTGGGCCCAGAGGAGGGGCCAGCCAGGCGTGGACGGCAGCCTGGGCTCATGGAGTGACCTCATCCAGGGTGGTAGCTGTGGGCTGGCTCCCAGGACAGGTGTGGGTCCTGGGAGACCCAGATGAGGCCCTGCCCTCTAGGCCTGGAGTCAGGGGTCTCAGGATGAGCGGCCGGGGCTCCCGTGCACCAACGCCACACTGCCCGGCTCCTGCTCTGGGTCTGCAGAGCTCTCTGGAAGGTTTCTAGTCCCCTGGTCCAGTCCTCACAAGTTGGAGAAAAGGCCACAAGGACCCTAGACCGATAGGCGCGTGCCCGTGGTCAAAGGGGGGAGGGATTCCACCTCCCTGCCCAGCTAGCTCCCCGAGTTCTCCAGAGACCAGGGCTGCTGGGGGCGTCCTGTCCTCCTGGTCAGAGCCTGGAAGTCTCACCTGACGACACCTTCGCCACTCCCCGTCCAGTCCCTGGGGGGCTGGCCCTTGGCCACCTCGGACCCCCCGCAGCAGGGCCCCTGAGTGGCTCGAGGGGCCGCCCTGCCTGTCTCCTCCGTGGTGGGGGCCGGGGCACCTTCTCGGGCTGCTATCAAAGGCCTGAGGACCCCGAACGCTCAGATGCAGGGACACTCAGGGGGACAGCGTCGGGGAGCAGCTGGCCTCACCTTCGGGCAGTGCTGGCGCTTGGCCTGGGAAGCCCCACGGACGCAGCCGCGGACACAGTGCAGGCCGTGCTCCTGGGAGCTGCTGCTGCACCCCACGCCACCCGGCCCAGGTGCTCCTGGGGGCCACCCGCCTGCTATGGCCCTGCTCGGCCAGCAGAGGAGGGTGGCGGCCCGCTCAGCAGCCCCGCTCGGGCGCTGGCAGGTGCTTTCCCGTGAGTGGCAGGGCCAGCGGGAGGGCGCTGAGGTCAGAGGACCAGGCAGGGTGTATTTTGGGCACCAGCGACCTCCCCTCCGGCGCCAGGCCTGCGGTGCGGCCGGACAGCACCCGCGGCCATTGTTGGACGGGCAGGAGGGCCACCGGCGCAGAGGGCCACCGGCAGGTAATCCACACGCTGTGCCCGGGCCTGGCCTGGCTGGGGTGGGTGGAGAGGGGGCAGGGCGGGGCCTTGGCTGGGCGCTGGAGGGGCGCTGGAGGCAGGGCCAGGGTGGCCCGGCCAGGCTGCGGTGGGGACTGGTCTTTTCTCCAGGAGCAGTTTGAGAACCGGCTGCAGGGCCTCAGCCCGGACGGTGCCCAGTGGGCTTCCCTCGTCGGCAAGACTAGGTGGAGCTGGGGGGGTCACTCCCCCACCCCAAATGTCTTCGTTCCATCTGTCCTTGGGGGTGGCCGCCAGGATGGTGGGGAGGGCAGAGGTCCCTTGATCATGGCGTGGCCCCAGGGTGCTTGGTTAGGGGGTGGCAGGGCCCTGGGAGCTTGGTGGTCTCCTGGGCGTGCCAAGCTGTCCTGCGTGTCCGCGTGGGCCAGCCCGTCCTGCCGCCAGCCCAGCCCCATGGGCTCTGGCTGTTCAAGGCCCCAGGAGCCGCTGGCACTGCGAGCTCACGGCGCCACGCACCCTGGGGGGTTCTGGCAACCTGCAGACCAGGCTTCGCCTGCCTCCCGCGTGGGGTGCCCAGAGCAGGGGAGCAGGACCCCTGGGTGAGGCTGCTCAGGCGGGAGAACCGGTGGTGGGCCAGCACCAGCCTCCCCTCGCGCAGGGGGTCCGCTGAACCCCCTGGCCTCCGTGTGGCAGGCACTGGCCTGTGTCACTGCCACAGTGCGGGGGGCCCAGCGAGAAGAGGTGGCCGTGACTTTCTGCGTGTCAGAAGCTCTGAGCAGCCTGGGTCCCTGTCTTTGGAGAGGTGGGCAGACCGTGAAGGCGTCAGAGGACCGAGGCTCCGAGCAGGGCCTGGTCCAGAGCACCCCAGGTCCGGAGCCGGCTCCGAAGGGGCCCCTTGGACCCTGACGGGCGCAGGGCCCACGCTCAGGCTTCCTCGCAGGCCCAAGGAGCAGGGGGTGAGGTGCGGGGTCCCTCACCACCTTCCACTCACTCCACGCAGGTGCCCCCCACTTCCCACACCCGCCACCCGTGCCTTCTCTCTTTTCCGTCACGTACCCATCTCTCCATCCTCCGCACGCCCATCCTTTTCCCTGGCTCCCACCCCTCCACCTCGAGTCCTCCGCACACCTCCCTGCCCACCTGTGTGCAGAGCCTCTGTTGATCCGCGCACCCCTCCGCTCACCGTCCCCCGCCCACCCATCATCATCCATCCGTCCTCCGCCATTCACCCACGTGTCCGTGCACCGAACCTTCCCTGAGCACGGCAGGTCTTGTCCTCAGGGGTGCGTGCGGCGGGCCAGAGGGCACCGTGTTGCCATCAGGCCGTGAGGGAGGAGGCCTCACAGTCCTGGGAGTGGAGGGTGGACCCCACCCAGCACGGGTGCCTTGACGGAGGCCACCCTGCTCCTGAGACCCCAGCAGCCAGGACAGGGGTCTGTATACAGGGGCCAGGGGCCCGGGGCCCACACCATGCAGGGGGCAGCCGCCCTCTTAGCCCCCCGCCCCAGTGAGCACCGAAGGGCCAGCGCGTGGGACAGGAACAGCTTTATTGCGGAGGGTGGCGAGGCCGAAAGCAGGAGGCAGGGCGGGCACAGGCCTCAGGGGCTCCCAACAAGGACGCCCCCTGGCACGTGCCCTCTCTCTGCAGGAAGGCTCCGCAGGACGGTCCCCTTAGCCAGGCATCGGAAAGAGCCCCCCACCCCTGACTGTGAGAGGCAGAGCTGACGGTGAGGGAGTGGGAGGGCGGAGAGGCGGGAGGGTCCAGGGACAGAGGTGGCGGCAGCGGCAGGTGCCGGAGGGGCGCGGGCAGCCAGGCGGGCAACGGGCAGCGACTTCCTTGGCCGGGCTGGCCCTGGGCATCCGCGGGCGGCCCCCGGGAGCACGGCTGGGACGCGAGGTGCTACTCCGGCCTCAGGGCTGAAACACAGGCAGAGCAGCGTCAGGCTGGAGCCCCCAGCGGGCCCGTCCCTCCCAGCCTCCGCCTCGCTGGTGGCCACCGTGGCCTGTCCCCCAGCCCCCTCTGCACCCCCAGCCGGCGCTGATGCCCTGGGCCTTGCAGGGGTCGAGAGGGTGGACTGCTGCCTGCCATGTGCCTGCAGGCCTGGCAACCCCCCAAAGACAGACCAGGGGCTCCTGGGGCCCCCCCACCAGAGGCAGACAGCCGCCTGGGGAGTCTCCGTACAGACCCCTCGGGCCCCTCCCAGGCCCTTCGCTCCTGCAGGGCCCAGCCAGCAGCCCCGGGCCTCCCTCCCCCCCTCCCGCGGCCGCTGGCTGGGCCCAGACTCCATTTGTCAACGTCCCTGCAAGCACGTGGCGCCCAGAAACCAGGGCGGGCGGTTTGGCCCGGACCACCCCAGCCCGGAGGTCTGCGGGAAGAGCCGTTTCGCGTAGCTCAGCAAAAGCTGCTCCCCTCCAGGCCAATCGACCTCCGATGATGGAGCCCCGGCCCCCCGAGCCCCGGGCGGCCGCCCTCCCCGCCGCGCCTGTGGTCGGCCGGCGTCGGCTGGGCGCCCCTCACGCGTTTGCGGGCAGGCGTGCTTCCTGCCTTGGCGGGCGCCCGGCCCAGCACGTGCCCCCCACTTGGAGCTGGCCCGTGGGTGTCCCGGCCCCGGCTGGGCTCCAGCCCCCGTCCATCACCCAGCAGCAACCGGGGCTTCTGCGGGCTCCTTGCTTGGCCCGGGGGGCTGGCCGAGCCGCCCTGCAGGGCTGCTGGTGCCGACGGACGGGTGGGGAGCGACCCTGGCGGGTGCCCAGCACCCTGAGCCTGGGGTCTGACCAGACAAGGGGCTCCGGGGGGCAAGGAGAGAGGGCTGACAGCTGTCCCTCCCCACCCCAGGGTGCAGCTATGCTCATCTCCGCGGCTTCTGTGCCCCGTGTCGCAGTGGGCCGGTGCCCCCCGGGCCCCCCACCACCCCTGCTCCCGAAGCCCGGGAAGGACAACATGCGTCTGCAGAAGCTGCTGCGGAAGGCCGCCCGGAAGAGGATGGCAGGGGCTGGGCCGTCTGCCCCGCCAGGCGCCTTCCGCACCTCCCTGTCCCCCGTGAGCGAGGCCAGCCACGACCAAGAGACCGCAGCCCCGCGCCCGGCTGAGGCCCCTCGCGTGGTGGCCTCCCTCTTCCACACCCCCGACCCGCCCCTGACCCACCAAGTGGTGTCGCCCCTGCGAAAGTCCACGCTGTCCCTGAGCTTCATGCAGCCTGGGGGCCTGACCACCCACCCCAAGGCCCTGGGACCCCCGCACACAGCCCCAGCCCCAGAACCTTCCTGCCCCCGGGGTGGCTCCACTCCCGCGTCAGTCCCCGAAGCTGGGGACACACGCTCCAGCCAGGCACACATCCTGCTGCGGCCACCCCCACGAGCTGGGGTCCCTGAGCTCCCCCAGAGGGGCCCAGATGGGGGACCCGGCAGCCAGGATGGAGACACAGCCCCCGGCCGCCCTGGAGCCCAGCCCTTGATCCCGGTGGCCCACATCCGACCCCTGCCCACTGGGGTCCAGGCTGGCAGGCCCTGGCCGGAGGTGCCCCCCGTACCCAGGCCACCCCCCGGCTCCCAGGCCTCAGGGCCCCGAGAGACCAGCCTCCGGGTTGTGGTGCCCATAGCCCCCACCTATCGCTCGCAGGGACCCTCACCCCCCAGGCCAGACCCCGCAGCCGAGTGCCTGGGGAAGACCCCCACTGCCGGCCCTGCCGAGGAGGCTGAGCAGGTCTCCAGCCTTCCAGAGACCTCATGCCCCCCGCCGCCGTCAGGCCCGGACTCCTGCCCTGTCCCCAGAGTGGCGCCCAAGCCCAGGCTCAGTGGCTGGGCGCGTCTGAAGAAGCAGCTGATGGACGAGGGTCAAGAGCCGGCACCCGTGCGGCCGGAGCAGGGCCCTGAGCGGCCGGAGCAGGAGGTGACAGCCCCTGACACGGCCGAGATCCGGCCTCCCACCCCACCGGCCCCCCGGCCCCCTGCCTCCCGGGCCTGGGGGCTGTGGGACGCGGTGCTGCACCGCATTGCGGTGGCCGAGTCCCGGCGGAGCCCGGCGGAGCCCAGGGACGGGGGGTGCGGCCGGGCCGGCCTTGGCCGCCTGCCCTACCTGTGCCGACCTCGCTTTAACGCCCGGAAGCTGCAGGAGGCGGCCACCCGGCCCCCTCCCACGACCCATTCCTTCCTGGAGCGGAGCCCCCAGCCCAAGAACTTCAACCGCACGGCGGCGGGCTGGAGGCTCCATTGAACGGCCGGCAGCGCGGCCCCGGGCTTAGGACTGAAGGGACAGGAGTCGCCGCTGGAGAGGGAGCAGGGCCAGGTGGCCCGGGGTGGCCCGTGGGGGCTGAGGGAGCCTGGCAGGGGCTGGGCCATCGGAGGGACGAGCGGAGCCCAGCACTCACGGTCCAGGACAGGCCTGGTTTCCATGTTCGGGGCGGAGTGTGGGGGCTCAGGGCAGGAAGGACAGTGTCACTGGGGGACAGGGGTTCTCCAGAGGGACCTCACACGTAGTACCCTCCTGGAGCCCCAGGGAGGCCTGGGGTTTGGGGTGAGGGAGAGCCGGGCTCAGCCCCAGACTCAGGAGGGGGGCGACGGGCTCAGAGGCAATAGGAGAGGGACACAGGGGTCCTTGGGGAGACCCCAGCCTGAGCCCTGGAGCAGGACTCGGGAGGGAAGCAGGGGGCACGGGCGCCTGCTCCACCCACCTCAGCACACGACCGCTGCACGAGGACCCCGGGGCTCAGGCCATAAATAAACGTGTGTCACACCACTGCGGCCTGTGCCTTTCTGCCTCTGCCCCCGCTGACGGCAGGGTGGGGTGGGGTGGGCACCAGGACGTCCCCGATGGAGCAGGAGGGCAAGACCAAGGCCTTGCCCCTTTCAGACCCTCAGCCCAGCCCTGGGTGGGACCTGAGCTCCAACTGTGGACTCTTCCAGGGAAGGGCTGAGACCCCGGGAAGCGCAGGGCTTGGTGGGAGAGGGGGGTGGAACTGCTCAGGGCATTGGGGCCCCTCTGTGGCCACTAACATGGGCAAGCAAACCCCGTCAGCACCGCCAGATCCCCAGAACACAGGCAACGTGACCCGTGCCTGTGGCCGTCCTGGGCTTACCAAGAGAGGAGGCTTAAGGTGCGGAGTCCTCGTCCACTGGCACCTTCTCATACTTCCCGTGTCCAGTGGCCACAAATTTGTACCTCTTCCCAGATGGGGTGGTCTGCTGGGGAAGGAGCCAGAGAGCACAGGTGAGCGTGGCAGAAGGCAAATGATGCTGCCTCCAGGAAGCCCTCCTAGATGCACCGAGAATGGTCCTTCTGGGCTTTCACCTGCTAGGCCCACCCTCCTTGCATCATTCGCATTTAGATCCTACCTTAGTAGTCGATGTCTTGGAGCCTTCTTTCTGTTCCCAGAGGCTCTTCTTGCTCAAGTCCCCAGCTACAATGTCCTGAGGGCAGAAAGAGGGACAGATGCAGACTGCAGCCTGAGAGGCTCCAAGCCCCAGGCCTCTGCCGCTGAGCCTGGCCTGGCTGGCGATGAGGGCCGGCCTGCCTCCGTGCATCGGAGCTGCGGAGGGGCAGGGACAGGCAGGGGACACCTTCGACTGTCCCTCGGCCCAGTGGCCTTTTCCACAAGGCCTTTCGTTCCCGGGGCCAGCCTGGTGAACCCCAGCTCCCCAGACACCCTGGCGCTTGGTCTGGCCACACTTCCACCTGGACGGCCTCACACCCACCTCGCCGAGAAGTGCAGCCTGGCCCCGGGTGGAGGGGGGGTCCTACCTTGCAGGAGGGGCTCTTAGCAGCAGACTGAGCCTGCACCTCTCCTGTCTCCCACCGGCTCTTGGTGCTCGCCACGGTCATGCTGGGCAGCTCGATGGAGGGCTGACGGGCCAGCTTGGGGGTCCGGCCAGTCTGCGGAGGAGATGGGGCCCACGGCTTGAGTAGGGAGCCACCGGGCCCCAGGCGACGGCCTCTGCATCTGATTCCCCAGCGCCATGTCCCTGCACAGGGTGGGGTGCGCCCTCTGCACAGGTGTGCACCCCCCACTCAGGGCTTGTGCAGCACCTGGCTCTGTAGGGCCCAGGCGACATGATGGGACATGAGACAGGGGTGAGTTGTCCTCATGCTGTTTGTGGCATAGAGCTGGGAGAACATGGGTGAATGGAGGGGTGCCGGCTGGATGAACAGGTGTTGGTTGGAAGAAGAGGTGTTGGTTGATGGAGGAGTGTGGGTTGGATGGAGGGGTGTGGGTTGGACAAAGGGGTGATGTTTGGTGTTGGTTAGATGGATGGGTGTTGGTTGGAAGGAGAGGTGTTGGTTGGATGAAGAGTGTGGGTTGGATGGAGGGTGTGGATTAGATGGAGGGGGTTGGATGGATGGAGAAATGATGGTTGGATGGAGGGTGTTGGTTGGATGGAGAATGTTGGTTGATGGAGGACTGTGGGTTGGATGGAGGGTGTTGGTTGGATGGAGGGTGTTGGTTGTATGAGGGGTGTTGGTTGAATGGAGGGTGTTGGTTGATGAGGATTGTGGGTTGGACAGAGCGGTGTTGGTTGGACAAAGGGGTGATGTTTGGTGTTGGTTAGATGGCTGGGTGTTGGTTGAAAGGAGAGGTGTGGGTTGGATGGAGGGTATTGGTTGGATGGAGGGTGTTGGTTGGATGGAGGGTGT
>PVIW01018642.1:0-11200 GCA_004026585.1 Noctilio leporinus | reverse complement strand
AAGGAAGGGCAGGAAGGAAGAGAAAGAAAGAAAAGAAAGGAAGGAAGGAAGGAAGAGAAAGAAAGGAAAGAAGGAAAGAAAGAGAGAGAGAGAAAAAGAAACAAACAAAAAGAGAAAGAAAGGGAAAGAAAGAGAGAGAGAAAGAAAAAGACTGGACTCTGTAGCCTGGTGGAGTAAACAAAGGCATGGCTAAAGGCTCTTCCCCTTAAATACTGACCTTTCAGTTCTGAAAACTGATGACAAATGCAAAGAAGTAGTGGTATGAATTCTTCAAAACAACATAATGACATATTAGGAGGGACATATTAGGAACAATAGATGACAAGGGGGTGTTATTTTAGCAGAGATATATATGGATTTGAGGAATGAGAGTATTTGGAACGGAGGAAGAATGTATTCTAATGGAAAGATGATTATGTCCATAAACTGATCTGATCAAGAATCCCAATTTGCTCAGGCTGCCTTGTTTTAGCATTGACAGTCCCACACACATCCCAGGGAATTTCCTTAGTCCCAGGCAAACCATGACAGTTGGTCACCTTTTCAGAGAAAAAAAAAAAAATCTACCTTGAAATGTATTGATAATTGAGGCCAAAATCACTTTCCTTTAATTTATCCTAAAAATTGAACTAGTTCTCAGATTTCCTCCTATTTGATAATTTTTTCTACCAGAAGGTGATTATTTTTTAAGTAACTTCATAAAGCCAATTCACTTTTAAGAATAAAGACATTTTGGCCCTGGCTGGTAGCACAGTGGATAAGGTGTCGGCCTGCGAACCCAAAGGTCGCAGGTTCGATTCCCCAGCCAGGGCACATGACAGGGTTGCAAACCAGGTCTCCAGCCAGGTCTGTGGCTGGAGGCAGGTGCAAAGCAACCATACATTGATGTCTCTCTCCCTCTCTGCCTTTCTCCCTTCCCCTCTTTCTAAAAATAATGAAATAAAATCTTTTTTAAAAAAAAGAATAAAGACATTTTAATAATAATTCTGCAAAATCTAAACTACAAGAATGGAAGGAATGAGGTGTGGACAGCATTCCACAGCCCCAGAGATATCAAATTTCATTTGGTCTAACTGGATGCCAGAGAGTTAACAACAAGGGAGCAAGCAATTGAGCCCTTCCAACTCTTGTAGCAACATCTGAACAAACAATTCACAACCCCTATATCTCCTTTGAAGAGAGAGAATTGGTAAGAATCAAAGAAGCATTCATTCCAAAATGTCCTTCATTCCCACTTAAAGGGTCTGCTCAGAGACCGTAGGACTCCAGAGTTGCAGAAAAAAATTAAGGAATGAGGTTCTTTTTAATGAACTTTGGTAAGAATCTATTGTACAACTTTAGACAAATATCTATTTAAGTTTTACAAGCAGAACTTCAATTTTTGTGTCAGCTCCTCTGATTTCAAAAATAATGAAATTGATGATTGGATCAAAAAACTTTGGTACATTTACACAATGGAATTCTATATAGCAGAAAGAAAGAAGGAACTTGTACTCTTTGCAACAACATGGATGGAACTGGAGAGTATTATGCTTAGTGAAATAAGCCAGTCAGTGAAGGACAAATATATGATCTCACCCATTACGGGACAATAATGAGCAAAACTAACAACAAGCAAAACAGAACCAAGTATATGAATACAAGGAATAGGCCTTCAGTGGTCAGGGGGAAAGGGGTTGGGGGGAGGGGGAAGGGGGAGGCAGAGGCAAGAAAGGGGATCAGTTTAGACAAGAACCTAGTATAAAGGAACCATGGACATGGACAACAGGTGGGATTGACTTTGGGGGGAATGGGTGGGTGGGGAGGGGGACAGAGGGGAGCAAAAAGGGGATGGATGTAATACAACAACAACAATAAAATTTTTTTAAAAATAATGAAATAAGGGAAAGGTTCAGTTTTAATTTATCAAGAAAAATCCATTTTTAAAACTCTCATGAATGAGTTATATTCTCATTTGTTTGCAAATCTTAAGATTTATAAATAACTTGAAATGTACATAGTCATTTTCCATGAGGAGTATCAGGCCAAAATAAAAGAACATTGTGATAGACATTACCCATTATTCCAAGAACTATTAATGAGACCGAATAAATACCGGACAGAGGAATTTGGGAGTAAGGAAAAACAGATAAAACTTTTAACTGTTTTCTACCCCCAAAATATATAAAGATAATACAAATTTAGGAGAACTCTTCTCCAGCAGACTTCATGATGTCAGAAGGAAAAAGTACATCCCTATTTTGAACTCTTAGAATATATACCATCCTCAACTTTTATAGTCAGGAAGAATCTCCTTATGATAATCAGAAGCAAGCTTATTGAAAGGACTTAATGGTCCCTTTGCTTTTCCTATGAAGCACTTTAATGCAGAATATATGACTAAAATGGTGATAATAGAAACCATTATAAAAATAGAAATAATAACTACAAACCTTTGGCTTCCCATTTCACAGATGCAGAGAAAATATCAAGAAATGCCCATCAGTTACCCTTTCAAAGTTGTTGGATTACATTGTGAATGAATTCTGTGTTTCAGCTGTCGAGAGAGAAGCCCCCACCTACTTCTACCTCAAGTCACATACACATTCACTGACATCACCTCAATGTTTGGCTCTGGGAAAAGTGGATGAACAGAGAAGGGCCAAAATAGCTATACCTAGTACCTATATCTAGTACCTAAAGAAGCAATTGTGCAAATATATTTTGGATAATGATTTCATATTTAAGGTAATGACAACAGCACCTTCGTTTGGGAGCACATTAAAACCAGAACAAGGAAAACATTCTCACAGAAAGAAATATGAACCAGAGGGCAAACATTTTCAGCGAAGGTAAAGTCAGTAGCAGTATTTACCTTCTAGCTCTCCTCTCAAAATCAAAAGCTGCTGCTATAGAAATGAGTCTGAAGCTGTCAATGGTGAAGCCAGAGTCTTGCAAGGAAAAGAAGTGCTATTTATCCGACAGTAAAAGGAAGGCAAAATATTACAGAGACACCAATGTTCCCTAACCAGATGGTTTGCAACAAGAACCTGGCCTGGAATCTCTCTGTGCTCTGGGCCCTCCTGCCCACCCAATGTTATGATAGGTGCTTATTCAACATTTGCAAATTGTGATGATGATGAAATTATACTCCATTCAACTGATTCCAAGCCAGACAACCTGCCTTTGAATATTACATATGAATTTTCTAAACCCCTTACATTCTTTATGCCACCTGAACATTTTTCACTTACAAGACTTCAAACCTAAAATTAAATTAAAAGGAGTTACATTTACAGAAGGAAGTTGACTGTATAATGAGAACTCAGAAATTATTATGTGTGTTTTGTGGTTCTGAAGTTACATTTTGTGGGGATGTTAAGAGACCGGGAGCTGTAGAGGCAAAAATGAAAATTCTGGAACATCTGTTCATCTTATTTTCTGTGAGATAGGTACTGGCAATCTTTATCAAGTTGTTTTTTCTTAGTGTCCCATTGACGTTCATTCATGTTATCTTCCCATTAGTCTCTTAAATGCTTCAAATAGACTGTCTTTTAATTGTCACAACAAATCAGACATAGGTACTCATGTTATTCCCATTTCATAGATAGTAGTACTGAGGCTCAGGAAATTCAGGTGGCTTGTCCTCAGTCTAAGAGCTGAACTTTGAGTCACTTTACATAATGCCTCTCTCCTCACCACATTGCATTCCTAAGACAAACTTTTGCCAAAAGGGGAAGAGGATATCAAGGTTTCCAGGTGAGGTGAGAGTCAAATGATTAGAAAAGGCTGGGGTAAAAATCCATTAGAGGATTAATATTGGGAGTTAGTATGCTGAGTATTACTGACTAAATAATTTTGTAGACCCAAAGATAATTTAATAGAGAAGCTTAAGCCCGGAAGGTTTGCAAAGCAACCTAAAAATTGTTTGGAAAAATTAGTGACCTTTTAATTAATCAAATTTCCAACGAATCGTCATGTCCTGATTCATTTAAATTCACACCATCCATTTCTACAGATATAATAAGATGAAATTGATTTCTGATTTTTTTTTTTTTTTTTTGGTAGAACAGTGCTATGGAATATTAGCATTAGGGCAAACACAGGAATAATGATGCCTGTTTTATGGTTCACAAGCACTAGGTCTGGTTATATATAAATTCTTTTTAAGTCATTCACATTTATTTTTGTAGCCACTCAAAATCTGCAGTCCCCAATTTAATTTCAATATTACATGGTTTGGAAAAAATATACTTTGAGCTGTATTTTTATGATGTTTAATTTTTCATAAAATCAGATAGTCTTTTTAAAAAAATTGATGGCGCTGATGCGCGGCGGCTGCCTGCCCTTGTTCCCGGAAGGTTGGTGAAGCTGGTTGCTAGGCAGCCAGTGCCGTGGCAGGGAAAGCCACCTAAATGAATGAGCCCCTGAATAGGAAGGCAGTCCAAAGGACAAGAAATTAACTATCTATGGAGCCAAGCAACTTAAATTCATTCCCTGTCCCCCAATTTATCTGCAATAACACCATCAACTGGTAAGGAACTACCTGGGCCATAAGGATAATACTGGCAGGCCTATTCTCAGGATTCTGGGTGTGCAACAGCTCACAGAAGCGAATATGGGGTAATGGGAGCCTTGGGGCCTCTTAGATGTACTTATCCTCAAAACCCAGCTTCTCTGAAAGAGTTGTTCATGGCTATTTGCTCTCAAAGAAGCTCAGGAATTTGAAATGTCAAAGCTTTAACTGCAGGACAAACACAAGCACCACAACTGAGTTTCCCTGTGTCCTTGGCATCTGTGACAAAAGAAACAACTCTGATGGCTGCTAGTTACTCTGACCTCGATTCTGCGCTCAGCATCTTCCTGAATCCTCTCATCTAACCTTGAAAATGAGATTTTATGAGATTGTACAGGTGGGGAAACTGAGGCTTATAAATGTTAAGAAAACAGTCTAAGAACACATAAGCAGTGGACTTATGCTGAAACTCAAACCCAGGTCTTTCATACCCCAGAGCCATTGTGTTATTTTCCCCATCTTCCTGGGAGAAAGGTGGTAAATATTTATTTTTTTAAATGTTATATTTTAGGTTGTTTTTAAATGTTTTGTGTGGAGATTAGAGGAATCTAGTTGGCTGAAGATAGAGAAACAAAGCAATTTAGCATTACTGTTTACAGAGAAAGAGAAGAGGGGGGAGGGGAAAGGTGGGGAGGGGAGGGTGAGGGAAGAGAGAGAAGAGAGAGGAGGGGAGGGGAGGGGAGGAGAGGGAACCCCTGAGAAAATTCCAAAATTTGAAAGTCAACATAGGAGGAAAGAAAGTAAGAAGGAGTTGTCACAAAGGTAGGAAACAACAAAACAAAAGTTTATTATTCCAGTATACTAGTAATATTACCTCATTTTTTTAGTATTATCTGAAGGCAATATTCTAAGCCCTTTTACATGTATGATCTCATTTAATCTTCATAATAGCCCTGAGGAAAGTCCTATTATTAACTCCATTACAAATAGAGAAACTGAGGCACAGAGGAATTAAGAGACTTGCCCAAGATCAGAGCCAAAAAGTGGTAAATTTTAATCTAGGCTATCTGACATTAGATCTGAGCTCTAATGCTGATATACTGTTTAATCTGTTAGTTTGACCCAAGGTAATATTTTCTTGAAAGAATTAGTATATATGTATGAACTGGGCTAAATTTTTTCTTCATAACAAAATGTTCTATGATTTTTCTAAAGCACAAATACTAATCATTGATCACCTACAAAGCCTTTTTATAGGGCTATATTTTTAATAAATGGATAAAAAAGCTTTGGTGCATTTATACAATGAAATACTACACAGCAGAAAGAAGAAACTCCTACCTTTTGCAACAACGTGGATAGAACTGGAGAGTATTATGTTGAGTGAAATAAGCCAGTCAGTGAAAGACAAATACCATATGATCTTACCCAATACAGGAAAATAATAAGCAAAACAAACAAGCAAAACAGAACCAGAAGCATGGAAATAAGGGACAGACTTTCAGTGTGCAGAGGGGAAGGGGGGGAGGGGGAGAAAGAGGCAAAGAAGGGGAACAAGTTAGTCAAGGAACTAGCATGGATGACCCATGGACATGGACAACATGTGCGATTAACTGTGGGATGGGGAGGGTGATGCAGGGGAGACCAACAGGGGAAAAAAGGGATAAATGTAATAGAACAATAATTTTTTTAAAGAAAAAACTAAATAAATTTTAAAATATTTTAAAATACTTTTAAACTATAAACATAGATATGATTCTAAACTAAGCATTAACTGTGTTTGTGTAATCCTTCATTTTAGTCCTAGACCTATACAAAAAGGAATACCACCTCATCTTGAGCATTTTCTTCAACAGAAACATCCTAAGATATACCGTTGCCCTTAAAAGCCTTAGAGTTTCACATGAGATCCTTTATACTTTCCTCCAAGTATGAGGGCACTCTCTTACATTAACTTGATAAACAAAAGGAATAGGTTGCTACCTATACACTTACACTGACTGTTAGATCTCATTCTTCCTAGAACAAAACCTTATTAATTATGTCTAATAACTTATTCCAATGGTTAGCTAAAGTTAGAGACCCCTATGCAAGCATTCATCCCACTATCTTTGCTGGCTGAACCCAGACTCAGCCTCAGAATTCTCAAGATTCCTGAGAGCCTCTAATTGCCAATAAGAGAGGTATGCAAGTTTAAACTAAGCTACTATCACTGGCTGAACCAGATGTTCCCAGTGGATTTACCCAAGTGTTTATCACATATCCAATAATGGTCACAGCATTTGAGAAGCTAACTTTACAAAGCTTTTTGCAATGTTTCTCAGTCTGTGGCTTATGGATGGACCACCTACACATTAAAAACCTTCATCCATGAATGAATTGTTGAAGCCAAATAATTCAGTGGAATTTATTACACTGTTCTCTTTACTCATATATGTGTAAAACATTTATTTTTACCAAATATTCAGACCTAATGGATTCAGAATACCTAGACTAGGGATGCCTGGGAATATAAATTTATAAAAACAGTCTATCAGAGTGATTTTTATGTACTCTACAGTTAATTTTTTAAAAAGTGATTCTCAGCTTTAGCAACAGATTCACCTGGGAAGCTTTAAACATGCTAACACCCAAGCCACACCCAAGACTAATGGAAACAGAATCTCTGAGAATGCAGCCTAGGCATCTGTGTTTTTTTTAATTACACAGATGTTCCCACAGCCTCATAGCCTGAAGTTTTGTCATCTGTCTTAAAGTTTCCTCAGAAACAGATCCAAAGGTGAAAATGTGTGTGCAGGTGACTTATTAAGTGCTCTGGGGAAACCCGGGTGGAAATAGGGAATCGGGACTGAGAAGGTGAGGAAGCCAAGCTAGAGTGTTTGTTACCTTCAAGTTCACACAGGCAGTGTCAGCATCATCCCAGCAGGAGCTGTAGAGTGGACCTTATGCCTCAGAGCGGGCCCCTCCCCAAGGAAAAGAAGAGGGTGTTTTCCTACTCCTGCACCCTTCATACAATAGTTTTTAAAGATAATTTTAAGAAAAGATTTAATTACCCAGAGGTAAGTTCCCTGGTACTTCTGGCTCTGTGGAGTAAAAGAAAGGTCCAAGGACAGTCCTCCTGCTGCTGAAGAAATTTAAAGCACAGTGAAGGTAGCACCTTCACACAGAAATGCCACAGAAGTCTCCAAGGAGACCTGGGGAGAGTATGGATATGACCCACCATGACCTTTGTTACAGCAGCTAAAAAGTACTGGGCTCAAGTTGAAAAAGTACTGTGTTCAATTAGTAATTCCCACCACAAGGAAATGAGGAGGGGATCACAATACTATCAGATAATTTAAAGGTCTAAGGGACCATTAGGATGTCTGGGACATTTTTAGAAATACTGATGGCTGGGCTTCACCTCCAGAGATTCTGATTTAATTAACCTGAGGGGGTCCTGACATCCATGTTCTGTTAAAAGCGTTCTAGGTGATTCTATCAAAAGAAGCACAGTAACATTCAGTATGAATTGCTTTGCTATTTCCCAGAAAATATTTTCAGGCTTATTTTAAGATAATGAAATAAATTCTCCCCCCTCCCCCCCAAATCCTTTATTTATAATTCATTTCTTAGATTCATAAAAATATCTTTTTTATAGCCTGGCTGGTGGCACAGTGAATAAGGCGCCAGCCTGAGAACCCAAAGGTCATTGGTTTGATGCCCCAGCCAGGACACATAACCAGGTTGCAAGCCAGGTCTCCAGCCAGGTCTGTAGCCAGGGGTAGGTGAAAGGCAACCATACATTGATATTTATCTCCCTCTCTGCCTCTCTCCCTTCTGCTCTCTCTAAAAACAATAAATAAAATCTTTAAAATATATATATCCTTTTAAACATGAAAAGCAGAATATACAGTGTTCTTTTTAGGGACTAGTTATTGCTAACTTTTCATTTGCTTTGTGTAAATAATCAAATTATTCTTTTCACATATCCTTTAAATAATTACATGTTGATGTGTGTATCTTTCTAAGATAGTAGTCTTTACCTATGAAAAACATTGCCATGATGTATACATTTGTAATTTGTAAGGCAAAAGGATAATAATTCATCTTGTGATCGTTCAGCATTTCTGCTTGTTACATGGGGATTTTGCAGGAGCATGACTACCAGCTACCGTATGTTACAAACTTGCATGCCATCTTGTGGAAAAAGGTGCAAGTTGTTCAAAGAAGTAAATACTACCCTGAAATATTAAAACTTTGACTGTGGTTTCCTTTAAACCTATGTGGAGAGTTAAAGGTTGTTTTCTGGGTAATTAAATATTTTCTAAAAATCAGTTTTTCTCCAATTATATATGATTTCAAAAATAATTGTTTTTAGCTTGAATAACCCAGATAACTTCCCCAATTCTTACATTTATTTGTCTAGTACATGCCTAACCAAAATGGTATTTCTCAATATACTGGAATTTCCAAGAATTTAATAATATATTATCTGATTTAAATTTTTCTCCACTTTCTTTCGGTGTCACAAAGAAATAAAACTTTAAGGTGATGTTAGAGTTGAAAACTAAGCCATGGGGGGCAACTCAGAAATAAATCTTTAAGATAATAGCAAAAAGAGAGTGTAGTTCTATTTTTTTTTTTTTTTTTTTGAGGAACCTCTATACTGTTTTCCATAACAGCCCAAACCATTATATATTCCCATCAACAATTCACAAGACTTCCAATTCCTCCACATTTTTGCCAGCACTTTCTGTCTTTTTCTTTTTTTAAATAATAGGCATCCTGACAAGTGTGAGGTGATATCTATTGTGGTTTTGATGTGCATTTCCTTGATAGTGGTGATGTTCAACATTTTTTCAAATATCTTGTGGCCATTGGCATGTTTTCTTTGGAGAAATGTCTTTTCAAGTCCTTAGCTCATTTTTTAATTGGACTATTAGTTTTTGTTTGCTGTTGTTTTTGTTGTTGTTGCTATTGAATTGTAGGAGTTTATACATTTTGGAGTGTAACCTCTTATCAATAGCTTGTTGTTCTCTAATATTTTATACCATTCTATAGATGGCCTTGTCACTCTACTGATTATTTATTTTGCTGTAGCTCCACTTGTATATATTTGCTTTGAAATCAAAGACCACTGCCATGAAGTTTTTCTCCTATTTGCCTACATTTTTTTCTAGGAATTTTACATTTTCAGATCTTGTATTTAGGTCTTTAATCCATTTTTAGTTGATTTTTATGAATGGTATAAGATAAAAGTACAGTTTTATAATTTTGTATGTGAATATCCAGTTTTCCAGCACCATTCATTTTATGGACTGTCATTCCCCCATCATGTCTTCTTAGTACCCTTACCAAAAATCAGTTGATTTTATGTTCATACTTGTATTTATGAACCCTCTACTCTACTCTATTGAACTCCATGTTTGTCTTTATCATCCATTTTCCTTAATAATGAATATTGATATCAGAAAGTGAGATGCTTTCAGCTTTGTTTTTCCTTCTCAAGATTGTTTTGACTATTTATGGCCTATTGTAGTTTCATATGAATTTTAGAATTATTTTTTCTATATCTATTTAAAAATTCCATTGGGATTTCAATAGGGATTACCTTGAATTTGTGGAATTGAAATCAAGATCTCGAAAAAATATTAGCTTTCCACATCACAGCATTTCTTACACTAGCTGAATGTAGAAACAACCTAGATATCTATTAAGAGATAAAGATCAAGATGGATAAAGGATTTAAACATAAGCAGTGCCACCATAAAGGTCCTGGAGAAAAATATAGGCAGTAAACTTTTGGATATCCTATGCAAAAATATGTTTACTGATACTTCACCAAGGGCAAAGGAAGTCAAAGAACGAATCAACAAATGGGACTATATCAAATTGAAAAGTTTCTGTTCAGCTAAAGAAAATATCAGCAAAATTCAAAGGGAACCAACTGTATGGGAAAATATAATTGCCAATGATACCTCAGACAAGGGTCTGATCTCCAAAATATATAAAGAACTAATGCGACTCAACACCAGGGAGACAGACGGCCCAATTAAAAAATGGGCAAAGGACCTGAACAGACAACTCATTGAGGAAGATATACAAAGGGCCCAGAGGCATATGAAAGAATGCTCAACATCACTAGTCATCAGAGAGGTGCAAATTAAAATCACAATAAGATACCACCTCACACCTGTCAGAATGGCAATCATCAGCAAATCAACAAACAACAAGTGTTGGCGAGGATGTGGGGGCAAAGGGAACCCTCACGCACTGTTGGTGGGAATGCAGGCTGGTGCAGCCACTGTGGAAAACAGTATGGGGTTTCCTTAAAAAACTAAAAATGGAACTGCTTTTTGATCCAGCAATTCCACTACTTGGACTATACCCAAAGAATCCGGAAACACCAATTCATTAGAACCTATGTACACCTATGTTCATAGTGGCACTATTTATAATAGCCAAGTGCTGGAAACAGCCTAAGTGCCCATCAGTGGATGATTGGATCAAAAACTTTGGTACTCTTACACAATGGAATTCTATATGGCAGAAAGAAAGAAGGAACTTGTACCCTTTGCAACAACATGGATGGAACTGGAGAGTATTATGCTTAGTGAAATAAGCCAGTCAGTGAAGGACAAATATCATATGATCTCACCCATTATGGGACAATAATGAGCAAAACTAACAACAAGCAAAACAGAACCAAGTATATGAATACAA
>PVIW01018641.1:0-11201 GCA_004026585.1 Noctilio leporinus | reverse complement strand
GGGCAAAGGGAACCCTCATACACTGTTGGTGGGAATGCAGGCTGGTGCAGCCACTATGGAAAACAGTATGGGGTTTCCTTAAAAAACTCAAAATGGAACTGCCTTTTGATCCAGCAATTCCACTACTTGGACTATACCCAAAGAATCCTGAAACACCAATTCATAAGAACCTATGCACACCTATGTTCATAGTGGCACTATTTACAATAGCCAAGTGCTAGAAACAGCCTAAGTGCCCATCAGTGGATGATTGGATCAAAAGACTTGGGTACATTTACACAGTGGAATTCTATATAGCAGAAAGAAAGAAGGAACTTGTCTCTTTTGCAACAACATGGATGGAACTGGAGAGTATCATGCTTAGTGAAATAAGCCAGTCAGTGAAGGACAAATATCATATGATCTCACCCATTACAGGACAATAATGAGCAAAACTAACAACAAGCAAAACAGAACCAAGTATATGAATACAAGGACTAGGCCTTCAGTGGTCAGGGGGAACGGGGTTGAGGGTTGGAGGCAGAGGCAAAGAAGGGGAGCAGCTTAGACAAGAACCTAGTATAAAGGAACCCTGGGCATGGACAACAGGTGGGATTGACTTTTGGGGGAATGGGTGGGTGGGGAAGGGGACAGAGGGGAGCAAAAATGGGATGGATGTAATACAACAATAATAAAATAAAAAATAAAATAAAATATCCTAGCTTTTTTCTATCATGTCCATTTGCATGGAATATGTTTGTTCACCCCTTACTTTCAGTCTGTATGAATTTTCTGTTCTTGTAGGCAGCATATACTTGGGTCATGTTTTCTTATTCATTTAGCTGCCTTTGGGGGTATATAATTCATTTACATTTAAGGTTATTATTAATAGGTTTTTGCCATCAGAGATGCAAATTAAAACCACAATGAGATACCATCTCACACCTGTCAGAATGGTCATCATTAACAAATCAACAAACAAGTGATGGTGAGGATGGAAAAAAGGAACCCTAGTGCACTGTTGGTGGTGTAGCACTGTGGAAAATAGTATGGAATTTTCACAAAAAACTGAAAATGGAACTGCCTTTTAATTCAGTGATTCCACTGCTAGGATTATACTCAAAGAATCCTGAAATGCCAATTCAAAAGAACTTATGTACCCCTGTTGATAGCAGCACTATTTACAATTTGCAAAGCCCTGGAAACAGCCTAAGTGCCCATCAGTGGATGAATGTATTAAAAACCTGTGGTACATTTACAATGGAATACTACACAGCAGAAAGAAAGAAGAAACTCCTGCCTTTTGTGACAACATAAATGGAACTGGAGAGTATTATGCTTAGTGAAATAAGCCAGGTGGTGTTTGTTTATTGCCATTTTTCCCTCTTTGTACTTGTGTTTCTCTCTGTCTCCTCTTCTTTTATTTTCAGAGAGGGGCAAAGGAGAAAGAAAGGGAAAGAAACATTGACGTGTGTTGGGGTCCTCCTAGGAAGGTGTCGGGGCATGGAGCTCCTCACAGGCCAGGCTAAGCCTGTAAGACCTGACAAAATTGGGTGCATAAAAGCCTGATGCTCCAAGGGGGGCCCTGAGTATGAATCTGGCCTTGGGAACATTCCATACATCCTTTGAAGTCTGCCTGTGACCTAAACTTCTGTGACTTGTGTATTGCGCCTGATGTAGATGTTAAACCTAAACCCACATGTAATCTCACCCTCCCTAAAATTCTGGGCCACCTGGAGTTCTTTTTTTTTTTTTTAACAACAATCATATATTGGCTGTTCTGTAGATTTAAAAAAAAAAAAAAAAGATTTTATTCATTATTTTCAGAGAAAGAAGAAGGGAGGGAGGAAGGAAGAGAGAGAAGCATCCGTGTGGTTGCCTTTCACCTGCCTCCAGTTATGGACCTGGCTGGAGGCCTGGTTTGCAACCTGGTTATGTGCCCTGGCTGGGAATTGAACCAGCAACCTTTGGTTTGCAGGCTGGCACCTTATCCATTGTGCCACCAGCCAGGGTGGTCCACCTGGAGATCTTGAAGTCACCTTGTCTAATGAGCCATAGCCTGAAGCAGATGGTCACATTCCTTCTATTGTTATCTGAACTCAACAACAGCCTTTCTTTTGAATACTCTTCCGTGGTAATGGTAATGATTTGTGGTGTGTAAGTGCACCCCCAACCTTGTGTAATGAATAGAAACTTTGAGGGTGGGTCATCGAGGCCTTTGTCAACCAGATATTGGTCAACCTTCTCTCCCCTAGCACGAGCTGCCTGGGAAAGTTCATTTCATCTGGGGCACTGGGGGATCTCTGTGGGTTGGGGGTCCCCCACAGATGTGCAAGAGATACATAGATAGATACATTGATTAAGATACATTGATTGGTTGCCTCTTGAACATCCCCCAGTGGGATGGGCTGTAAGTCAAGCATGTACTCTGACTGGGAATTGAACTGGCAACCTTTTGGTTTTCAGGCCAGCACTGAGCCACACCAGGCAGTGTCCCTATAGCATCTCTTGCAATACTGGCTTGGTGGAGCTATACTCTGTTAGTTTTACCACCCCTGCCTTTTTTTTCTTTTTTTCCCCTGGAAACCTTTTAATTTTTCCTTCCACTTAAAAAAATGTTAAAGTACATTTTATTGATTATGCTGTTACAGTTGTCCTAAAACCTTTTCCCTTTGCTCCCCTCCACTCAAGACCTCCATTCCTTCCCGCAGTCCCCCCTTAGTTCATGTCCATCAGTCGTACATATAAGTTCCCTAATTTCACCCTTTCCTCTATTACTTTTAATTACTCCCTTTCTTGTACCCACCAATTTTGTTTCCTAATCCCTGTACCATTTTCCCACTTTAACCCCTTCCCCCTCTCAGTTGATAACCCTCCCAATGATCATCATTCCTATGATTCTGGTCCTATTCTGGTTGCTTGCTTAGTTTGTTTTAGTTTTCATTTTTATTTTTTAGGTTGTTGTTGATAGTTGTGAGTTTGTTGTCTTTTTTAATGTTAATAATTTGATCCTATTTTTCTTAAAAAAGTCCCATTAACATTTCATATAATAATGGCTTGGTGATAATTAACTCGTTTAGCCTTATCTTGTCTGGGAAGCACTTTGTTTGCCCTTCCATTCTAAATGATAGCTTAGAATGAAGTAATCTTTATTGTAGGTCCTTGCTTTTCATACCTTTAAATACTTCTTGCCAGTCCCTTCTTGCCTGCAAGATTTCTTTTGAGAAATCAGCTCATAGTCTTACAGGCAATCCCTTGGTAGGTAACTCTCTTATTTTGCTGATTTTATGATTCTTTCTTATCTTTAACTTTTGGCATTTTAATTATGATGTGTCTTGATGTGGTCTGATTTGGATCTAGCTTGTTTGGGACTGTTCTTCCTGGATTTGTATGTCTATTTCCTTTGCCAAATTTGGGAAGTTTTCCTTCATTATCTTTTCACACAAGTTCTTAATTTCTTGCCCTTTCTCTTCTCCTTCTGGCACCCCTGTGATTCAGATGTTGGCATACTTAAAGTTGCCCCAGTGGTTCCTATGCCTTTCTTTATTTTTTTCAATTCTTATTTCCACTTTCTGTGCTGGGTGACTATTTCTTCCTTATGTTCCAAATTGTTGATTTGAACCCCATTTTCCTTCCCTTCCTTCCCTTCACCATTTGTATTGTGTGTATTTTTTTTTTGTTTCACTTGGCTTAGCCTATTTCTTTGTTGCTTAATTTGGCCACTGGGACCTTGATTTGTTCAAATTTTTGAGCCATATTTCTCTGTCTCCTCAACTTGACAGCCTTCTGCATTTACCTCTGTGTCTTAGGCAGACCTGTCACACCTGTTAAATTGTAAAGGGCCTTAGCTAGTCATCAGTGAGGGTTACCCATTTTAACCACATTGTGGTGCTATATAGAAGGGAAAGGTCTGAGAGGGAACAATGCCACATGCTCAGCATTAGCCCCCTTTTCAGGCACTTCTGCTTCTTATATGGGACTAACTCCTTTCTAGTTGTTATCCTGGCTGTGGTTCCCAGGGTGGGTGCATCTGTGGATGTTCTAGGGCTCTGGGGGCCTTCTAAACAAATGGACTCTGCTGTGAGATCAGTAGTTTCTTCCTGTGCTCAACCTCCACTGGTTTCCAGAGTCAGAAGCAATGTGGCTTTATTCCTACCCCTTCCCCCTGGCATTGGAACTGTGAGCCATGTGAGCTGGTCTGGTGACAGGAGCACTTAACAGGTGTCCCTGCTGTGACTGTGCTTTCCACTGGTTGGCCACAGTCCCCATCCCACTGCAGCTGCCGAGCTGCCAAGCCTCATATATGCACCACTGATCTGGCTCCTTCTGTCCCCGTCCATCCCTCCTATCTATTTGGATAAGTAGTTCTTTCTTTCTTTCTTTCTCTTTCTTTTTTTTTAAAGATTTTATTTCATTATTTTTAGAAAGAGGGGAAGGGAGAGAGGCAGAGAGGGAGAGAGACATCAATGTATGGTTGCATTTCACCTGCCTCCAGCCACAGACCTGACTGGAGACCTGGTTTGCAACCTGGTTATGTACCCTGGCTGGGGAATCAAACCTGCGACCCTTGGGTTCGCAGGCCGGTGCCTTATCCACTGTGCTACCAGCCAGGGCAATAAGTAGTTCTTTACATCTTTTGTTTGTTGGACTTTTATGTATATTGATATATCTGATCAGCTTGATATTCTGGAATTTCTGATTGTCTCTAGTTTTGAGGTAAATGTATTGATTTTAGTTGTGGAGGGAGATGTAGTATGTCTGTCTATGCATTCATCTTGGATCAGGAGTCTTTCCTTCCATTTTGAATGAGAATCCCACTGGGTGGAGTAGTCTTGGCTGCAGTCCTTGGTTTTCATTACTTGGATTAATTTATGCCAGTCCCTTCTGGCTCATATTGTTTCTTTTGAGAAATCAGATAATAGCCTTACCTGAGCTTTCCTGTATGTCACTAAGCTGTTTGTGTACACCCTAGGACATAGGGGGCTCTCTAAAAGTACTCTCCTGAGAGAATAGCAGTTTCTTCTGCTACCCCAACCTCCACTAGTTTTCATAGCTAGAAGCAATGAGACTTCATGTTCCTGGCACTGGAACCCTAGGCCATGTAGCTTGGCCTAGGGCTGGGATCACTTCCCAGATGATCCTGGCTTTTATCTGACACACATGAATGTAGGACCACCCATTCTGCTAGCCACCGGCTGCTGCTTTGCTACCTTGATGCTGCCACATTGTGTCCTCTCCACCCTGACTCCCTGTCTCTGCCCCTCCTACTGGTCTGGATGACTATTCCATCTTTAAACCTTTGGTTGTCAGACTTCTTCCATACAGCTCTATTTTCTGTTTCTGTCTTTTGTTTTGAGACTAGTTGTGATTCTTCTTATAGTTGTGTGAGGAGCTGAAGTGTGTCTACCCACTTTTTGGCTGGAAATCCAGTAAAGGCATTGAGCAAAAAAACCAAAACAAACCAAAACAACCAACCAAACAAAAAACCAAACCCATAGTGACAGTCAATATTATGATAATTATAAGAGGGAACGTGGGATAAGGTGAGGTAGAAGATTATAAAAGGAGGATAAATGGTTATGGAAAGAGACTTGACATTGAGTGCTGAACACACATTACCATATACAGATGGTGTATTACAGAATTGTGCGCTTTAAATCTTTCTAATTTTATTAACCAATTTCATCCCCATATAAATTCAATAAAAATAAATAAATCACATTTTTTCATGTTTTTAAGTTTATTTTCTGGAGATTAAAAGATATTTCTCTCTGAATTCCCTGTTGTCTTAACTATTCTATTGTGCTTGATGGATTATTTCTCTGAGCTTCTATGGGAGTTAAAGCTGCTCTTTTATCTGTCTCTCTTTCCCCTTTTTTCCTTTCTCTTTCTCTTTTTCATTTTTTCTTTCAGAATTTTGACAGTTCAGTTTAGCAGGCTAAGTGGAAGTTTTTCTCTTTTTTTCCAGTAGGTGGTACTAAAGTATATTTTTATTTTCTTTAACCTGTACTGTTGGGGCTTCCAGGATCTCTGTGGGGTGATGTTGCCTTGGCTATTGAAAAGGTTTATATTTCCTAAAGAGGTGGGCTTTTTTTTTTTTCTATTGCCACATCACCTTGGTCTTGAGGCTCCACTCCTTAAATTGGAGGTAGTGGGTTATGTGTCTTCTCTGTATTTCTGGTGCCACATTCTGACATCACTTCTGTGTATTTTAACTTTTAAATGAATATTCTAAATCACAGAGTGGAACAGATCTGTGTCCTTGACCATCCTGTCAATTCCTGTGCAATGAGCTAGTCAAATTTGCATAATTTGAGGCAACAGGCAGGGCTTCAGAAGCCCTCCAAACTCTCCTCAATTTTATTACTAACTGGCCCAGGTCAGAAACCCCAAGTAAGAATTGAGCTTCCTGGTTGGTAGGATGCAGAGAAAGAGTATGAGATTATTGCTAACACTTGATCTGATCAGACTCTGGAGTTTTGAAGTGTCAGAGACAGCTAAAAGTTAAGCTAAATAAAGAAAATCTGAACAAGACAGAAAGTCAGAATATATTTCATCATTATGGTTAATGGCCTAGGCAGTTCTAAGAAAGCACTATTAACCAGAATAGATATGATATGACTTGGAAGAACTCAGGATAAAGGATTGTTAAAAAAATATCCTCTTATTGCTTTTTTCTTTTTTGTTGGTGAATGTAATAGTAGAAAATGACTAGGTTGACTTGAAAATAAGCAGGCTCCGCAGGACAGCCATTTGCGGAAATTCACCAGAACTGATGCAAGACTCAGAGGGAGAAAGGAGCTTGACATGTCCCATTTTCATGCATTACTTTCCAGGAAAGCTTTCTCTGCTATTTACAGACCCATGAGTTATCTTGGCCCCTCTGAAAGCAAAAATTGTTTGCTTAAAAGAGTTTTGCTAGTAGGCACTTCCTTAAAGGAAATAGGACATTTGTTTTTAGTTTGACTTTTGGTTTAGCTACTTAAAAGCTGAAATTTTGCAAAGACAAGTTGTTAGTATCAGGCACTTTGTAGATGTAAAAATGTGTGGATGTGTTTCATTGCAATTATCTGTCATTATATAATTCAATAGAAATCAGAACAGCCCCCAGGGTTCAGTCCTGCATCCAGCAAAGGAAGTCTAGATTGGGTGAAGAGGATGTACATGTGTAAGAAAACTAAGTGTCCTGAAAAGAGACTAATTCACATCCTCAGAGCTTTTACTTTCAGATTCTTTTTGTTTTTTGATTCTTCTGAAGGATTTACTTTTTATATCATACTGTAAGCACATAAGTAAAACCTAGGTAGGTCTCAAGCTCTTTCTTTTCCTCTCTGGCTCAACAACATATGTTATCTCAAGTACAACTCACTTCCCTTCCAGTTTTGAGTTTGTTGATGGAGATTTGAGGTCATAGAGTCAGTCTGGAAGTTAGTGTGCTCAGAAATATAAAGGAAGGAGTATTGTCTACTTTTAAAAAAATTGAAATACTGCTAATGTTATGTGGCAAGAGGGTTCTGGATGGTGTTTTCTCAATTGATCCCTGGCAGTTTTAAAAAGAAAATCTGTTATAAATGGGCACTGATTTTTTAAAAAGATATTATTTATTATTTCCAGAGAGAGGGGAAGAGGGAGAGGCAGAGAGAGACATTAGTGTAGGGTTGCCTTTCACCTGCCTCCAGCTATGAGCCTGGATATGTGCCCCGCTGGGAATGGAACCAGCGACCTTTGGGTTCGCAGGCTGGCACCTTATCCACTGAGCCACCAGCCAGGGCTAATCTTTTTAATGAGCAAAGAATGTAGAAAATGGTTCTGATGGTAAATCACAACTGTTGGTTACTATTAGGATATTGATTAAGAAAACTGAATGCCGAGAGGAAAAGATGGCGACACAGTAGAGAGCAGTGCTGATGGTGTTTTCGAGTACCAGAGCAGCTAGAGGACAAGATAGGGAGTGTGAGACGTCTTCAGGACCCTAAGAATTGGAGCGGTCAGCATCTGGACACAGGGGAGCACAGCCCAGAGGCAGAGGAGACCAGCAGGACAGTAGGTGAGGTGTTCCCGACCAACTAACCGACCGGCCGGGGGGGCAAGGTTGGCTCTGGGCAGTGGCGGCTCTGCCCAGAGGGGCGCGTTTGACTGAGGCCAGCTCCGGGCTCCCTGGTGACTAGAAGTCTCAACAGTGAAGTGCGGGCAGCGAGGGCAAATGCCTTAGGGAACACGGAATTGAACTCTTGCAGGGGAGGGACTGTGTGAGAGACTCGTTCCGGTAACAGGGAGAAGAAGCTCCTCACGGGGCTAGAGGCGGAGGAGAAGAGTTCTGCGTGGAGCTGGAGGGGGGGAGTGGGGAAGTGCACTGGCCAGGGTGGCGAGAGGGCCGAAAACAGTGTTCCTGGGCCACTGGGGAAACAGCAGCTAGAAGCCCCTGTGAGGGGGGAGGCCCAACCCTGCACAACCACACAGGCCCCCAGGCTCCGCAGAAACTCCGAACAGCCGGCCGGGAACTAGTAGTGGGGGTAACTGACCCCCATTGCTGAGACAAAGGCCACACTGCCCACGCCTGGGAGAGGCTCATCACAGAGGCAACATAAAGGACTCCTCAGAGAGCTGGTTGGCTTGGAGGACTGGTGCCTGCCCCAGGGGGACAGGGCAGTGTTAGCAGACCCCGGGTAGTGTTGACAGAAAGGGGCTGCCTCCTCCCGGAACTGCGGGGGCGGGGCCGGTTGTCACAGGGACAGGCGAAGTTGCAGGCTAACCTGCAGGGGTGCTGAGTGCTCGTCAAGGACAGGAACCTTCGCCAGGAGTGGGAGGGGGCACCCTGCAGGCTCCAGAATACCAGCAGCCCTAAAACCCAGCCAGGCTGCAGAAGGCCCAGTCTACCTGGGGGAGGACACTCAGAATCAGCCCTGATTGTGACAATCAAGAGGCCCTGCCACACGCCAAGACCAGCTAGAATATAGACTATAGACTGTAAAGTCCTGACCAGGTAAAAGAGGCAGCCTCAGGAAAGGGATTGCTGCTAATCTCAAGCACCTGAGTTATACCGAGAGCAATATGAACTATTAATCCCCAACATATCCTTTGCAAAAGTTACTTCTCACATATTATTAATCCCCCCCCCATACCTCAATCCACCTAAATACCCAAGCCCTTCCCCCTACTCTCGAATTAAAGTCTACTCACTCTGTGGCTACAACGCATTCCCAGTCCTAATCTAAGTATTTCTCCCTTCCCCAGCCACCTAAACTCTTTCTTTATTCTTTTCTTCCTTCCTCTTTCTTTCTTTCTTTCCTTTTTTCTTTTCCTTTTCTTCCGGGTAAAGCCCACAGGTTCTGGCTCCACCTGGACCAATCAGAAATCATAAAGGGGGCATTTCCCTACCTGACTCAAGCAGGGAGGTAGCAGTTACCGCACAGGTTCCTGTTCCCAGCCACGTTCCCGCTGGTCACGGGGCACAATCCAGATATGTACTCAAATGTGTGCCAAGGAAGCCGGAGGCGCAAGAGGACCAAATTCAACAAAAACCAACACGATATTCTTACCAAAGCTTTTGAAAAGGACCCATACCCTGATATCACTGTCCGAGAGGAACTAGCCAAACAAATCCAGATTCCTGAGCCAAGAATCCAGGTCTGGTTTCAGAACAAGAGAGCTAGAATACCAAAGAGCAAGAAGAGGCCCAGTGTGGAGGTGGACACTCTGGCTCCAGGATCCCATCAGGGTGGACTGTGTAACCCTGAATGCTCCAGCCAACAGGGCCTTCTCCCCAGAAGTGATTCTAACATAGCTCACCAGAGCTATGCTGGCCCATTCTCCTGGGGGTCGGAGGGTTCCTCAGATCCAGCCTCCCACTCAGGATATATGGGTATCTTGGGCATGAATGTGGCCTCTCCTTATCTGGAAACTCCAGCCAGGGCACTAGGGGAACCTTTTGGAGATTTCCATTGCTCTCCTTTGGGCTTCAGCTTTGAAGCTCAAGGTGGTCCATTTCCTCCTCCCCAACAGCCCTTATCACAGGTGGAAGGTGACGGCACAGGAACTCATCTGGGGGATCCCGGACCACTCATGACCTGTGGGGACTGGGCCCCACAAGGGTGGGGACAGCACCCTCCCTCTGGTGAACAGCTGCCATGGGGGTATTGGCAGTCTCCACCTGCTCTGGAGCCAGAGCTAGTGCCCCAGCAGGCCCTGTTCCAGCTCCCCAGGGCTAGGGAGCAGCTACCCTCCCCCCAGCCACCTTCAGCCCAGGAACACTGGCTGAATCCTGCTGAACCTCTTGGGCCTCTTATCAATCTGGCAGAGCTGCCTGCTGGGCATCAGGATCCGTTTCCATCCCTCCCTCTGAGTGGGGACCTTGGTGGGAGCCTCTGAGGCTCTCAGGCCCCCACCCACTACAACTTCCCAAAGGTAGCTGAAGCTGCCACCACAGCAAATAATGGAAATGACCCATGACCCAAGTTAGCTGGCGGTCATTGGAGATGGTAAATTAGCAGCTGTTCCTTTGTATATGTAATACTAGGCAAAACTGAAAAAGGAATGTGAGACTTGGGAACCATAGCATGGAGGGTGTCCCAGGCATCTCTTCAGGGGCAGGGGACCTAAGGGGTTTCCTTAGATGGGAGGAAAGGGATTTTAAAAAGAACTGTTCTGCATTTTATTACTTGTAAATGTGGAGCACTTTTGATATTCTATAAACTCATGGACAGAAGGGGTTAGGGGTCATGGCTGCTATGTGGATCTGTATCTGGCAATCAATAAAGTGTGATATTCAGACCTCAAAAAAAAAAAAAAAAAAGAAAGAAATCATAAAGGGGAAACAGACACCTAAGCCCTTTCTTTATTAATATTGAATTCTCTTTGTCTTGTGACTTTCTCCCCCCCCCCCTTTTTTTTTCTTTCTTTCTTATTTCTTTTCTCCCTGATAAAGGCCACTGGTTCTGGCTCCACCTGAACCAAACAGAGACCATAAAGGGTGAACAGACACCTAAACCCTTTATTTATTAATACTGATTTCTCTTAGTCTTGTGACTTTCTCCCTTTTTTTCTTTCTTTCTCTGCTAAAAGTCCTCAGGTCCAGGCTCCATCTGGACCAGTCAGGGATTATTAAGGGTGAACAACCATCTAAACCCTTTCTTATTATTATTATCATTTTTATTGCTTTTTTCCTTTTGTATTTGTTTTGTTTGGTTTGGTTTGGTTTTTTTTTTTTTTTTTTTTTTTTTTTC
>PVIW01018640.1:0-11202 GCA_004026585.1 Noctilio leporinus | reverse complement strand
AAAGAATCCTGAAACACCAATTCATAAGAACCTATGCACACCTATGTTCATAGCGGCACTATTTACAATAGCCAAGTGCTGGAAACAGCCTAAGTGCCCATCAATGGATGATTGGATCAAAAAACTTTGGTACATATACACAATGGAATTCTATGTAGCAGAAAGAAAGAAGGAACGTGTACCCTTTGCAACAACATGGGTGGAACTGGAGAGTATTATGCTTAGTGAAATAAGCCAGTCAGTGAAGGACAAATATCATATGATCTCACCTCTTACGGGACAATAATGAACAAAACTAACAACAACCAAAACAGAACCAAGTATATGAATACAAGGAATAGGCCTTCAGTGGTCAGGGGAACAGGGTAGGAGGGAGGGAGAGGTAGAGGCAAAGATGGGGAGCAGCTTAGACAAGAACCTAGTATAAAGGAACCATGGACATGGACAACAGGTGGGATTGACTTTGGGGGGAATGGGTGGGTGGGTGGGGGGACAGAGGGGAGCAAAAAAAGGATGGATGTAACACAACAACAATAAAATTAAAAAAAAAAAAAAGAAAAACTATTTCTGAGTCTTCTTGCTTAGGGAAGTCAGAGGCCAATGAATATACATACATGTCTCCATCTCATATTCACTCTGACTTGATAACCTGATCATTGCTAAATTAGGTCAAAGAGAGAGCATTTAGGCCTGGCTGGTGTGGCTCAGTGGATTGAGTGCCAGCCTGCAAATCAAAGGTTGCTAATTCGGTTCCCAGTCAGGGCACAAGCCTGTGTTGCAGGCCAGGTCCCCAGTTGGGAGTGCAAGAGAGGCAACCACACATTGATGGTTTTCTCCCTCTCTTTCTCCCTCCCTTCCCCTCTCTCTAAAAATAAATAAATAATTAATTAAAAATTAGAAAAAAAGAAAAAAGAAAGCAGTTAGAACCTTTGCCTTCCACTTTTAGACAAGTGTCAACTTTTACATTAAGGGCTACAAATATTTGTGAATTTATCACTGGAACACAGAATTGTTACATATCTCCAGGTGATCCTATTCTTTTAAGCATGTGTATTTATATATCTATGTATAAAGGTTAAGTCATTTATAATTTTACATAAAATTTACATATATATATATATATATATATATATATATATATATATATATATATATATATACATATACATATATATCAGTTGCTGTGATGGATAGGAGGGAAAGAGAAACAAATCCATCAGTCTGTGTCATATCATGGTAGAACACAGGGCTGGAACATAGGTTCAACCCTGTTGAAACCTAGCTGGTCTGACCTTGGCAACCACTTGCTCTCATTGACTCTCAAGGCCTTCATTGGCAGATGCAGAGAATGAATTTATCTTTACTAAAGACTCATGCAATCTTAACTGATTGATGTTTCTCTCTCACATAGAAGTTTCTCTCCCTCCCTTCCCTCTCTCTAAAAATATAAACAAAGAAATAAAATTTAAAACACCCATGCAATTTTGTGATTCTATAATTTTAAGTCCAGTAATAAGATGCTCTTCCATGCTTAGGTTGCCAATTGGTGAGTGCATTCTGCTTTTATTTTCTAATTTGGTGATGGAAAATTTTAAGTCAGGCAAGGTTGTGAGATTGGCAATGGAATCTCATCTCCAATTCAAGGCTTTGTTCCTAGCTTCCTGTTGCATTAACTGCCTTGGAGGGTGTATGTTGGCATTATATTGACCTATTCTAAATGCCATTCTGAATGATACCATTCATTGACTGGGTAGGAACGTTACATTATTAACATATTTTGCAGTATTCTCAGTGAGATTTATACTCTCTAGGCATAGGTGGTATTATTTTATTTAGTTCCTGCCTATTACCAAAATTTTGAAACAGTTTGCACTGTTAACAAACCAGGAAGAAAATTTGGGTATAGAAGTCTCTGAGAAGCATCCCAAAACTAATGACTGGTGAAAATAAACCCCTCCCTGTTTCTTTTCTTTTTCCTTCCTTTTTTCCTTCTCCTTCCCTTCTTGATTTGTATTGTCTTCTCTCTTTTATTTCTCTTTTCCATCTATGTGGTTTAAGGCTAATTGAGCCAGGTTTCTGAAACTTCAAGCCAAAGCGTCCTAATGGATACATCATTTAAATCTCATGGTAACTCATTAGGTATAAACTAGTATTACCTCCATTTTACAGATGAAAAAAAAGGGGAACAGAAGGGTTGAAAAAAGTGCCTGAAGTCACACAAATGATAAATATATGGAGCTGGGATTTTGATCAAGAAAGTCTGAATCCAGTGGCTACACCATGAACCATTATAATATATGCTGCTAAGTGTGAAGTCAGGTTTTGAACTAGGTCTTTTTGACTTAAACTCTATTGTTATTGGTTACTAGACTATGCTACCTATGATTAAAATGATGATTATGATAATAACAAAAATAGTAATAATTATTATAGCTGACATTTATTGATTTTTATAGTGTTCCATGTTTAATCTACATTTTTAATTGTTTATGCTATTACAAATGTCCCATTTTTACCCCTTTGCCCTCTCCACCCAGCCTGCTCAATCCCCACACCATTGTCCATGTCCATGGGTCCTTCATTTTTGTTCTTTCACTAACCCCTTCACCTTCTTTCAATCAGTTGCCACCTCCCACCTCCCTCTTACAGCTTTAAGCCTGTTCCCTGATTCCATACCCCTGATTCTATTTTGTTCATCAGATTCCTCTTAGAAGTGAGATGATGAGATTTGTTTTTCATCGACTGACTTACTTCACTTAGCATAATAGTCTCTAGTCCCATCCATGTTGTTGTAAAAGGCAGTAATTCCTTCTTTTTCTGCTGCATAGTATTCCATTGTATAAATGTACCACAATTTTTTTATCCACTCATCTACTGATGGACGTTTAGGCTGTTTCCAAATCCTAGCTGTTGTTAATAGTGTTGCTATGAACATAGGGGTGAATAAGTTATTTTGAATTGGTGTTTCATGAATTTTAGGGTATATTCCCAGTGGTGGAATCACTGAGAAAAAGGCAGTTCCATTTAAAATTTTTTGAGTAAATTTCATGCTGTTTTGTACAGTGGCTGCACCAGCCTGCATTCCCACCAACAGTGCACCAGGGTTCCCTTTTCTCCACATTCTCAGCAGCACTTGCTCTGCTCTTTAAGGAAAAAAAAAAAAAAAGATGGTGGTTTGTTGTCAGTGTTTTTCATCTCTCCTTGGCTCAGAGAGCCCTCGAGAGCCCTCTACGGTGCAGACTCCTTGATCTCCTGATGTAGATGCCCTAAGAATGTCCTTTGTGTGGGTTATGTGGATTCTCCTATTGTATTTGGATCCTGATTGTTATTGGTCCAGTAGTTGGTGGGAACTCCCCTCTGGACAGCTGATTAAGGGGCCCAACCATGTCCAACTCTGCCTTGAGAGGACTTCTAGGAGTGGGTTGGATCCCTAGTTGGGGCATGTACAGGAGGCAACCTATTGCTGTTTCTCTCTCACACTGGCACCTCTTTCTTTCTCTCTCCCAAATCAACGGAATTATTACCTGTATGTATCATCTTCTTTGAAGTCTCATACCTTCTTGCTGGGATCAGGGAAGGGAGGAAAGAGTCCAGAAGCAAAACTATAACACTGGACAATGGAAGGGTGCTCATGCCGCTCCTACAGTGAGTCTCAGCCTAGGGCTCCTGCTGCTGTGCTCCTGCCTTAGCCACCTCTCTCCAACCCTGGCTCCTTAACCAATCTGAAGCATCCTCAGTCAGACTCTGTCAGGCTTGTTGTTTCTGCACATCCGGGGATGGGGAGGTGCAGCCCCCTCCCCAGCAAATACTGCAGTTCCTGGACTCTGACTCCCAGTGGCAGGGCATGCAGCCCAACCCCATGCAGAAGGCATGGAGGCAAGGCCAGGTGCCAAGGTGTGAACACTACCGTGGTTTCTTCCCAAGAAGGTTCTGTAAATTTCACAAAATGGTACGTGGTCCAAACTCGTGCGGCCAGAACCTCTGGACTGGGCAGCAGTGGTGGCATTGGCTCTGTCAGGAGAGCCTGGACTGCCCACCCCTGAGCGCCTGCACAAATGGACAGATACTTGCACGCTTGCACACATTCATGCACACTTGCCTGAGCACATGGTCACTCATACACACTCAACTGGATTTTCAAGTTGATAGCTCTGTAGTTTAGCTGCACTGCAGGATTGGTCTGGGGCTGGCAGCAAGTGGACGGAGCTGCCAGTTGCTCTGCAGCCATCTTGGAACTTAGTTTAAATATTTTAAATAAATTTATTCATTTAATCTTCACAAAACCTTACTACATGGGTACTGTTATTACCCACATTTTAGAAATATTCATTTCTATTCTTATTCATAAGCTGAGGAACAGAGAATTCATCTTTAAATATTTATTTATTTTTAGAGAGGGGAAAAAGGAGGGAGGAAGAGAAGGAGAGAAACATCAATGTGCAAGAGATACATCAATTGGTTGTCTCTCATTGATTGGTTACCTCTCCTACACCCCCAACCAGGGACCTGGCTTGCAACCCAGGCATATGTCCTGACTGAGAATCGAACCTGAGACCTTTTTGTTCACAGGCTGGTACTCATTCCACTAAGCCACACCAGTCAGGTCAAGAATTCATTTTTAAGAATTTCAAAGTAAAATATAGTTCACATACCGTAAAATGTACTCTTTTAACATATAAAATTTAGTAATTTTTAGTATTATCTACTATGTCGTACAACCATCACCTCTGTAATTAAAGAACATGTCCATTATCCTCCAAAGAAAACCTGCATGCATTAGCAGTCACTCTCCTCCCTCTCCTCAGCCCCCGGCAACCACTAATCTATTTTCTGTCTCTATGGATTTTCTCTTTCTGGACATTTCATACAAATAGAATCATACAATATGTGGCCTTTTGTGTCTGGCTTATTTCATTCGGAATAGAGAGAAACAGCTACCATTTATCAGTTGCCATGACTACCATGTCCTAAGTACTGTTATCAGGAGCTCTATGTGCATTATCTCTAATCCTCCCAATAACCTTGTTGCAGAGTAGAACTATTATCTTCCTTTTAATGAGGAGACCGAGTCACAGAGCTGTTTAGTAACTTGAATAAAGTGCGGTAACTCATACTTGGCAGAGTTGAATGCAAACCCAGATCTGGAATTTATTTTTAAGATTTTTAAATGCCGTAAAGTCTATCCTTTTAAAGTATAAAATTTGATAATTTTTAGTATATCCACTAATGTTGGACAACCATCACCAGTATGTAATTAAAGAACATTTTCATTATCCTTCAAAGAATGCCTGAATGCATTAGCAGTCACTCTCCATTCCTCCCTCTCCCTAGGCCCTGGCAATTGCTAATCCCACACCCTTTGTGCTTCATCCCTCTGCCTCAGGGTAACAAATGAGTGGGCTAGTAATGTGATAGTCTTGAAGCCAGGGCAAAGAAGTCAGGACAGTCTGATGGTGGTGGGAAGTATAGCCCCAAGCTTTCCTAGACTTGGTATTTGGTACTAGGTGGGGGTAGGGGGCACCCCTTTCCAGAGCCTGGGCTCTAGACATCAGCAAACTTGTCTGATGAGGTCCTGCTTGACTTCCCCTCTCTGGAGCTCCCTTGATACCCTAGGTGTACTCTTTGGTTTTACTCAGTTTGGACATATATATTGAACAGGCTGTGTGGAGGAATTTCTGTATTTCTTCATCTGGCTTTGGGTTACACATGGAATCGTGATGAAGCAAGTCAAGACTCCCATGAAGAGAAGAAAAAATCAAAAAATTCTTCAAGCATTCCCCAAAGTCTGCAGCTTGGACACATTTTCTTCTGGGGATCATTGAATACATACCAGCTTCACTACTGTAGATGGGCACCAGAGGCTGACAGCTTATGTACACTTCCACAAGAGGGGGTTCTGGGGCTGTTCAATGGTTTGGTGAATAGAGACCCATTTATGATGTTGATTGACACTGAAACTTTCTCGCAATGTAAAGCTTTTCAAGATGTAACATTGTGGGATCTCAGATAATGCACTTAGAAAAGAGGATTGTTTCTAATTGATAAAGCTGATATTTGCACCATTCAGTGGTGATAATTATTCTTTGATGGCTGGAGGATTTCATATAAAAGAGAACATCATATCTCAAAGAGCAGACTACTAGCTGGAGGTGACCCTCAAGACTAAGTATTCAACCCTTCTTTTTAGAGGCAAATAAACTTACCAAATCCAAGAAAGAATTGTGACACAAGGCCAGAGTGTGTGTGGTATCTTTGGGTGCCATTGGCACAACCCATAGGGATGGTGCTCTGGCTGCTTTACCTCATGAAGCCTTGGCCTCAGAGATACCTGAATTTCAGTGAAACACAAACATATGAGACGTGTCCCCAAAGTATCAGCCATGCAAACTGTTTTAATTATATTAACATTGGCTCAATACTTTTGGGACAGACCTCATATTAGGAAGCGTTCATTGTATCATAGACTCTTTTGGCCCTTGGTGCTGCTTATATTACTCTTTTCAGTAAAAATGTACCATCTGCAGGGTGGGCTCTGGTCACTACCCAGAACACTGATGACAATGATGACATCATCTCAGAAAACCCAGAGAGTGGTGAAAATGCCTTGTGCTCTAGTGATTTGCGAGGATGCTTTGGGGTACCAGATACCCCAGCTGCCACTTCATCTGATGTATCCCCTTCTTCCTATAAAGAACTAACAGGGCAGCCTTATAAGGAAAGAGGAGATAGTGAAGGTTCACAGAGCAGAACCAAAATACCCAACACTACAATTAGCTCTCCCCATTGCCCAGCCCCAAGAGCTCTTTTATTTATATACTGTACAAAAGTAGATGTTTGTAGAAAATAAAAAATTAAGCAGTGTTTTCCATGCTCTGTATAAGAAGACCCAGGAATGGATATTATTAATACTTTTCTAGAAATAGTGTCTTCCAAAAATGTTTGTTTCAATTATTTGGAAAATGCAGGTCCAACCAGCTCATTTCTTCAGATTGATGAACTGATTTGCTGCTACTGCAGCTAGAGGCCTTTAAGCATCACAGTTAAGTTCTCAGAGAAAGTGAGAAGCTGGCAGGAAAGAGGGTGTCTGGAGCAAAACCTTTGTCTTTTGACGTTGGGGATAATGTGTCGCAGGCTCCCCTTTTTAACTTTTTATCTTGAGATAATTTTAGACACACAAAAGGGTTGTGGAAATAATACAGAGAATTCCTTCACTCATGTTCCTTTTGTTATTACCTTATATAACCAAAGAATATTTATCAAAAACATGAGGCATTAACCTTGATATAACACTATTAACCAAACTACAAAATTCATTCTAATTTCATCAGTTTTTCCACTGAAATCTTTTTTCTGTTCCAGGATTCCACATTGCATTTGTCAACTTAGTCATGTCATATTTCCTTACTCTCCTACCTGTGACAGTTCCTCAGTCTTTCCTTGTCTTTCATGACCCTGATATTTTAACTTTTTTTAAAAAACAATTTTATTTACTATGTTCAGAGAGAGGGGAAGGGAGAGAGGCAGAGAGGGAGAGAAACATCAATGTATTGTTGCCTTTCACCTGCCTCCAGCTATGGACCTGGCTGGAGACCTGACTTGCAACCTGGTTATGTGCCCTGGCTGGGAATTGAACCAGTGACTTTTGGGTCTGCAGGCCAGCGCCTGTCCACTAAGCCACCAGCCAGGGCTAACCTTGATATTTTTAAAGAGTAGTATTCAGATATTTTGTAGAATGCACCCCAACTTTAGTTTATCTGATGTTTTCTCATGATTAGAATAAAATATAAATTTCTCATGACCAGGTAGAAATAGGAGGCCCTTTTGAGGCTAAATTTAATAAAGAGTTACTTTTCTCTGACCTCCACGCCCTCCTTCAATGGGCTCTGTCCATCTCCAGTTCTCTTCTCTGTACCCTCAGTGGCCAAGACTTTATAAGCACTTGTTCTATATCCTATGTCCTAGCAATAAGACAAGAGAAGGCTGCACTGGGGACAAGCAAGAGCCACAAAGAGTGAGAGAGGTGTCATTCTAAAATATATATGGACATTTAATAGGCCCCAAATAGCCAGTACAGATCCAAAGAAACAAACCTAATAGTGGAGGCATGGGGCATTGCAGAAGAAAGGTGCCTTTTTCTTTTCATTTCATTTTTTAAAACAAATGTCCTCAAACTTTAGGAATTCTAGCCTCCTACATCAAACTCTAAGGACAAAGCACAGTGTTGTTGTTTTTTAATTGGTTTAAGCAGAAGTATAGGTGTTTTACCTCCTTGTTTAAGTTTATTTCTAGGTACTTTATTTTTCTTCTTCTATAGTAAATGGGATTTGTTTTCTAGCTTCTACCTCTGATGTTTCATTGTTGGTGTACAAAATACATTTGATTTCTGGATATTGACTTTGTATCCCGCTATTTTTCCAAAATCACTTGTTAGGTCAAGTAGTTTTTTGGTGGAGTCTATCGGGTTTTCTATGTACACTATCATGTCATCTGCAAATAATGACAGTTTTTACTTCCTCTTTTCCAATTTGGATGTCTTTGATTCCTTTTTCTTGTCTGATGGCTGTGGCTAAAACTTCCAAAACTATGTTGACTAGAAGTGGAGAGAGTGGACACCCTTGTCTTGTTCCTGATTGTAGGGAGAAAGCTTTTAGTTTTTGCCCATTGAGTATGACATTGGCTGTAGGTTTCACCTATATGGCCTTTATTATTTTGAGGTATGCTCCCTCTATTTCCAATTTGCTGAGCATTTTTATCATAAATGGTGTTGTACTTTATCAAATGCCTTTTCAGCATCTATTGATATGATCATATGGTTTTTGTCTTTCATTTATTCATGTCGTGTATTACATTTATTGATTTGGGAATATTATACCATCCTTGCATCCCTGGGATGAACCCCACTTGATCATGGTGTATGATCTTTTTGATGTATTGCTGGATTTGGTTTGCCAATATGTTGTAGAGGAGGATTTTAGCATCTATGTTCACCAGTGATATTGGCCTGTAGTTTTCTTTCTTTGTTGTATCTTGACCTGGTTTTGGGATTAGAATAATACCAGAAAGAAATTGGGTGCCTTCCCTCTTCTTGAATTTTTTGGAATAAATTGAGAAGGATAGGAGTTAGTTATTCCCTAAATGTTTGGTAAAATTTGCCTGTGTAGCCATCCATTCCAGGGCTTTTGTGTGCTGGAAGTTTTTTGATTACTGCTTCAATTTCACTAGTTATCAGCCTATTCAGCTTTCTGCTTCTTCTTGATTCAGTTTTGGAAGATTATATGTTTCCAGAAATTTATCTATTTCACCCAGGTTGTCAAATTTCTTGTCATATAGTTGTTTGTAGTAATTTCTTACAATCCCTTGTATTTCTTTGGTGTTGGTTGTTATTTCTCTTTTTTCGTTCCTGATTTAATTTTTTGGGTCCTCTCTTTTTTTCTTGATGAGTCTGGTGAAAGGTTTATTAATTTTGTTTATCTTTTCAAAGAACTAGCTCCTTGATTTATTGATCCTTTGAATTGTTCTTTTAGTCTTTATGTCATTTAATTTTGCTCTGATCTTGATTATTTCCTTCCTTCTATTACTTCTAGGCTTTGTTAGTTGTTGTTACTCTAGTTCTTGTAGCTGTAGGGTCAGGTTGTTTATTAGAGATTCTTCTATCCTTTTTAGGTAGGCCTCTATTGCTATGATCTTCCCTCTCAGGACTGCCTTCCCTGTGTCCCATAGGTTTTGGGCTGTTGTGTGCTGATTTTTTGTTCCAGAAACTTTTAAATTTCTTCCTTGATCTCATTGTTAACCCATTCATTATTTAATAGCATGCTATTCAGTCTCCATGATTTGAATATTTTTGGTTTTTTTCCTTGAGGTTGGTTTCTAGTTTCAAGATGTTGTGATCTGAGAAGATGCCTGATATAATTTCAATGTCCTTGAATTGTGGAGGCATGTCTTGTGTCCTACCATGTGGTCTACCTCTGAAAATGTTCTATGTGCATTTGAAAAGAATGTGCATTCTGCTTCTCTGGGGTGAAACGTTCTATATATATATTAATTAAGTACATTTGTTCTATTTTTGTTCAATGTCACAATATCCTTGGTGTTTCTTTGCTTGGAAGGTATGTCCATTGTTGACAATGGGTTGGCAAAGTCCACTACTATGAGTGTGTTGCTGTCAATATCCTTTTTGAAGTCCTCCAAGATTTTCCTTATATATTTGGGTGCTCCTATGTTGGGTGAATACATGTTTATAAGGGTTATATCTTCCTTATCCTACACAGAAATATGTTTACTGATACTTCACCAAGGGCAAAGGAAATAAAAGAACAAATCAACAAATGGGACTATATCAAATTGAAAAGTTTCCTGCACTTGTGTGACTTTTTCTCTCCTCAAGTTAGGGAAGTTTTCTGTCATTACTTTTCCAAATAGGTTTTCTATCCCTTGCTCCTCTTTTTCTCCTTCTGGTATCCCTATGATATGGATTTTATTATGTTTCATGTTGTCCTGCAGCTCTCTTAAAACCTCTTCACTTTCTTCAGTCTTTTTTTGTTTTGTTGTAGTGTCCGGGAATTTTTTTCTATGTTGTTCTCCAGTTCACTGATCTGATCCTCTGCTTTCTGTAGCCTGATTTTGATTCCTTATACTATATTCTTCAATTCAGAAATCATATTCTTCATTTCCTCCTGGCTCTTATTGATAGTTTCTATGTCCTTTTTAATGCTGGTGTAGTTCCCAGTAAGTTCCTTATAGCTTCCTTGGAGTTCTTTGTAGTTTTTGTTGAGCTCACTAAGCTTATTGAGCTTCTCTAGAATCATTGTTTTGAATTCTATGTCTGATAGTTTGCTTGTGTCTATTTCATTTAGCACTCTTTCTGGAGATACTTCCTCACAGGTTGTTTCTTTGTCTCCCCATTTTAGGTTACTCTTTTTGTTTGTTTCTGCTTCTGAGATTGATCTGCTTTGACTTACTGTCTTTGTGGTATGACCATCTGTGGTAGGAGACCTGTGGCATTCAGTTGTGCAGTCTTCTTCTTCTTCTTTTTTTTTTTTTTGATTTTATTGTTGTTGTATTACATCCATCCCCTTTTTGCTCCCCTCTGTCCCCCTCCCCACCCACCCATTCCCCCCAAAGTCAATCCCACCTATTGTACATATCCATGGTTCCTTTATATTAGGTTCTTGTCTAAACTGCTCCCCTTCCTTGCCTCTGCCT
>PVIW01018639.1:0-11207 GCA_004026585.1 Noctilio leporinus | reverse complement strand
CAGCAAGGCTCTCATTCAAGATAGAAGGAGAAATAAGGAGCTTCCCAGACAAAAAAAGACTGAAAGAATACATCTCTACCAAACCAGCATTGCAAGAAATGCTAAAGGGTCTGCTCTAAAAATAAGTAAACAAATGAAATGAAGAAACAGAGAAAGCCAAAGAGGAATACAGACACAAATGGAGAAAATGGCAATGAATCAGTATCAATCAATAATAACCTTAAATGTAAATGGATTAAATGCACCAATCAAAACACATAGGGTAGCTGAATGGATAAGACAACATGACCCACATATATGCTGTCTTCAAGAGACCCATCTCAGAACAAAAGATCGACACAGATTGAGATTGAAGGAATGGAAAACTATATGTCAAGCAAATGGACACGAAAAAAAAGCTAGAGTAGCAATACTGATTTCAGATAAAATAGATTTTACAATGAAGGACATAAAAAGGGACAAAGATGGACATTTCATAATACTTAAGGGAACAATCCATCAAGAAGAAATAGCTCTGATAAACATATATGCACCCAACAGAGGAGCTCCGAAATAAATAAGGAAAATCTTGGAAGACTTTAAGAAAGACATAGACAGCAACACAGTAATAGTAGGGGATTTTAATACCCCACTATCAACAATGGACAGATCTTCCAAACAAAAAATCCCCAGAGATGTTGTGGCATTGAACAACACTCTAGAGGAAATGGACCTAACTTATGTATACAGAGTCTTTTACCCCAAAGAAGCAAAATACACATTTTTTTTAAATGCACACGGATCATTCTCCAAGATAGACCACATGGTATGTCACAAGATAAGCCTCCACAAATACAGGAAAATTGAAATCATACAAAGTATCTTCTCAGATCACAATGGCTTGAAACTAGAAACCAATCTCAAGGGAAAAACCCAAAAATTCTCTAACTCATGGAGACTGAATAACTTGCTTTTAAGCAATGAAGGGGTCAACAATGAGATCAAAGATGAAATCAAAAAATTCCTGGAAACAAATGCCAATGAACGCACAGGAGCCCAAAACCTCTGGGATACAGCAAAGGCAGTTCTCAGGGGGAAATTTATAGCAATACAGGCCTTCCAAAAAGGTTACAAAAAGTTTATAAAAATGACCTAACCACAAAGCTGCAACAACTAGAGGAGCAACAACAAACAAAGCCCAGAGCAAGTAGAAGGAAGGAAATCATCAAGATCAGAGCAGAACTAAATAACTCAGAGATTCAAACTACAATTTGAAGAATCAACAGGTTCAGGAGCTGGTTCTTTGAAAAAATAAACAAAATTGACAAGCCCTTATCCAGACTCATCAAGAAAAAGAGAGAGAGGACCCAAATCAACAGAATCAGAACTGAAAGAGGGGAAATCACAACTGATACCTCAGAAATACAAAAGATTGTAAGAAATTACTGCAAACAACTATATGACAAAAAATATGACAACCTGGATGAAATGGACACATTTCTGGAAAGGTATAATCTACCAAAACTGAACCCAGAAGAAGCACAAAGCCTGAACAGGCCAATAAAAACTAGTGAAATTAAAGAAGTAATCCAAAATCTCCCAAAGCACAAAAGCTCTGGAGCAGATGGCTACACAGGTGAATTTTACCAAACATTTAAAGAAGAACTAACTCCTATCCTCCTCAAACTATACCAAAAAATTCAGGAAGAGGGAAGACTCCCAAACTCTCTCTACAAAGCCAATATTATTCTAATCCCAAAACCAGGTCAAGATACAACTAAGAAAGAAAGCTACAGGCCAACGTCTCTGATGAACATAGATGCTAAAATTCTCAACAAAATATTGGCCAATCGGATTCAGCAGTATATTACAATGATCATACACCATGATCAAGTGGGCTTCATCCCAGGGATGCAAGGATGGTACAACATTCGTAAATCAATCAATGTAATACAGCACATCAACAAATTGAAAGATAAAAACCATATGATCATATCAATAGATGCTGAAAAAGCATTTGATAAAGTGCAGCAGCCATTTATGATAAAACCCTCAGCAAAATGGGAATAGAGGGAGCATACCTCCACATCATAAAGGCCATCTATGAGAAACCTGAAGCCAACATCATACTTAATGGACAAAAACTGAAAGCTATCCCCCTAAGATCAGGAACAAGACAAGGCTGTCCACTTTCTCCACTTCTATTCAACATTGTCTTGGAAGTTCTAGCTATAGCCAACAGAGAAGAAAAAGGAATCAAAGGTATCCAAATTGGAAAGAAGGAAGTCAAACTGTCATTATTTGCAGATGATATGATAGTGTACATACAAAACCCGATGGGCTCCACCCAAAACTTACTCAACCTAATAAGCAAATTTAGAAAATAGCTGGCTATAAAGTCAATATCCAGAAATCAAAAGCATTTTTGTATACCAATAATGAAACAGCAGAAATAGAAGCGAAAAAACAAATCCCATTTACCATAGCAAGAAGAAAAATAAAGTACCTAGGAATCTACTTAACTAAGGAGGTAAAAGACCTGTACTCAGAAAACTACAGAACAATGAAGAAAGAAATCAAGGAAGATACAAATAAATGGAAGCATATACCATGTTCATGGATGGGAAGAATTAACATATTTAAAATGTCCAAACTACCCAAAGCAATCTACAGATTCAATGCAATCCCAATTAAAATACCAATGACAGACTTCACAGAAATAGAAAAAATACTTCAAAAATTTATATGGAGCCAAAAACGCCCACGAATAGCCACCACAATCTTGAGGAAGAAGAACAAGGTAGGAGGAATCACAATCCCGGACTTCAAACAATACTACAAGGCTACTGTCATCAAAACAGCCTGGTGCTGGCATAAGAATAGACAGATAGATCAATGGAACAGAATAGAGAGCCCAGAAATTAACCCAGGACTCTATGGTCAACTCATATTTGACAAAGGGGAAGGAACATCAAATGGAGTGAAAACAGTCTCTTCAACAAATGGTGTTGGGAGAACTGGACAGCAACATGCAAAAAGATAAAACTAGACCACCAACTTACACCATACACCAAAATAAACTCAAGATGGATAAAAGATTTAAACATAAGCAGTGCCACCATAAAGGTCCTGGAGAAAAATATAGGCAATAAACTTTTGGATATCCTACACAAAAATACGTTTACTGATACTTCACCAAGGGCAAAGGAAATCAAAGAACGAATCAACTAATGGGACTATATCAAATTGAAAGTTTTCTGTTCAGCTAAAGAAAATATCAGCAAAATTCAAATGGAACCAACTGTATGGGAAAACATAATTGCCAATGATACCTCAGACAAGGGTCTGATCTCCAAAATATATAAAGAACTAATGTGACTAAACACCAGGGAGACAGACATCCCAATTAAAAAATGGGCAAAGGACCTGAACAGACAACTTACAGAGGAAGATGTACAAAGGGCCCAGAGGCATATGAAAGAATTCTCAACGTCACTAGTCATCAGAGAGATGCAAATTAAAACCACAATAAGATACCACCTCACCCCTGTCAGAATGGCAATCATCAACAAATCGACAAACAACAAGTGTTGGTGAGGATGCGGAACAAAGGGAATCCTCACACACTGTTGGTGGGAATGTAGGCTGGTGCAGCCACTGTGGAAAATAGTATGGCGTTTCCTTAAAAAACTAAAAATTGATCTGCATTTTGATCCAGCAATTCCACTACTTGGACTACACCCAAAAAATCCTGAAACACCAATTCATAAGAACCTATGTACACCTATGTTCATAGCAGCACTATTTACAATAGCCAAGTGCTGGAAACAGCCTAAGTGCCCATCAGTGGATGATTGGATCAAAAAACTTTGGTACATTTATACAATGGAATTCTATATAGCAGAAAGAAAGCAGGAACTTGTACCCTTTGCAACAACATGGATGGAACTGGAGAGTATTATGCTTAGTGAAATAAGCCAGTCAGTGAAGGACAAATATCGTATGATCTCACCCATTACAGGACAATAAGAACAAAACTAACAACAAGCAAAACAGAACCAAATATATGAATACAATGAATAGGCCTTCAGTGGTTAGGGGGCAAGGGGATAGGGGGAGGGGGAGGTAGAGGCAAGAAAGGGTAGGAGCTTAGACAAGAACCTAGTATAAAGGAACCATGGACATGGACATCAGGTGGGATTGACTTTGGGGAGAATGGGTGGGTGGGAAGGGGGACAGAGGGGAGCAAAAAGGGGATGTATACAATACAACAACAATAAAATTAAAAAATAAAAATAAAAATAAAAACTACTGTCTTAGAATCACCAAATGACAAAGATGCAAGTGGTCTTGGATATTACCTACTCTCATGACTTCCCTGTAACCTTGTATATTTATATTAGTTTTCATATTCATGTGTATCCAAAACTAGGAAAGTGTTGGGCAGTTGATTTCCCCTGCAGTGCATTGGATTGGGGCCCATTTTTGGAAGCTGGAGAGCTGGTGAGGGTCAACCTGAAATACCTATTGGTAGGTCAGCTGAGTGATGTCATGGGCCTGGTGTGGGACTGGAATGTGTGGACATTTCTTTGGTCCTTGGGTAATTGTTGTCTAAATCAGTATTTTTCAACCTGTAGATTATGACATGTAAGTGGGTCATGAAATCAGTTTAAAAGGTTATGACCAGTTATGTTTTTAAAAAAAAGAAATAGAAAAGAAAACAATGAAAACAGAGTGTACTGCATTGTGCACAATAAGGGTATAGACTATACTGTGAACATTTTGATACATACATGCACAATACAAGATGGAATTTTGTTCTGGGAGGTAGAACTCTTTAGGTACAGGCTGAGGTGAGTGTTCTAGGAAGCCATCTGTATCAGTGTACCAGCTGGTGGTGATGTGAGAGTTTGCATTCAGCTTTAGTGAATTTTTTTGAACACCCTTTCAACATGTTTGCCCATTACATGATGCGTGATATTTGAGGTCACCTGTCCACACCACACTGAGTATTCAGCTGTTCTAGACCAACAATGTCATGACCCCGGTGCCCCAATGTCCCTATTCACCCCATCTCACCACTAGCAACATTTTTTTCTTTGTTCCCCTGGATAAAAAAGTCTTCAGAGGGAACTGTTTCCCCAATGTAGAAGAGGTGAAACAAAAAAAGGCAGAAGCACTAAAAGGCGTCCAAATCTATGAGTTCAAAAACTGTTTTGAGGCTGAGCATAAGAAGCCTAGATATTTTGGAGGTAACTTTCCTTTGAGTTCCCTGGCTAGACACAATGAGCAAAGCTCACCATCCCAAGTTAAAAAAATGTATGGACAAGAAGTTACTGTTGAAATTAAATGATGGCAGACATGTTCAAGGAATATTGTGGAGATTTGATCCCTGTATGAATCTTGTGATAGAGGAATGTGTGGAGATGGCAACTAGTGGGCAACAGAGCAATATTGGAATGGTGGCAATACGAGGCAATAGAATCATCATGTTAGAAGCCTTGGAACAAGTATAAAGAATGTCTGTGTTTTCCAGTGAAATCAACTGCTCCCATCTCCCCTCTTCACATCTCCTGTTTTACAGCAATAAAAAAATCAAGTCTTGTACATTTTCACATTGAACTTTTGTTAAATAAACATTTGTATTGGTTAAAAAAAACAAACCTATTTTGAGCAGGGAGAAAGAGGTCTTGATAGGTGTATTGAATCAAATTGAGAGTCCGTTGAAGGTGACTGACGTTGAAACATGTAAGAATAAATACACATTCATAATTTTTGATGCTCCCTGTAAATGTCAATTCACACAGTCATGGGACATGGTCACAACAACCTGAAACTCTTCAGAACAGGGAATATCTAAGACTCCTTCAAACTCAACAAAGTGGCAATGCTAAGACAGTGCTTTTTAACCAGGGACAATTTTGCTTTTTAATGAAGATTTGGCATTATTTAGACCTGTATAATGGTTATAAATTTTGGTGAGGAGGAGAGGGTGATGGTGTGTTCTATTGACATCTAGTTGGGAGAGGCCAGGGATGCTATAAACATCCTGCCATGCACGCAGTGTCCCCACAACAGAGAATTATCAGCCCCTAATGCAGCCAGTGAGGAGGTTGAGAAACCCTGTGCCAACAATATGTCTGGATAGAATCACTTATTTGTAGTAGCCTTGTGACCACTCACCAACATTTCCTGAGCACTTACTATAGGCAGGCGTCTTCTAAGTGCTTACATTAATGAGCTCTTTGATGACCTAGACAGTATGGGAAATAAAACTCTGTTCCAATCCCTATTTTCAGATGATGAAGTTGAATGGATGACTAAGGGCTGCCTGATGGTACTCAGGTTGCACAGTTGGGATTCAGGGCCAGGACTTCTGGTTCCAGATTCCTGAGTCAACACCTTGTGTTTCTGGGATTCTTCAGTTTCCAAAGGCTTTTATGGGTGGTAAAATGTAAATAACATAAAACTTGCCTTTTTCAACACTTTTAAGTGTACAATTGAAAGGTGTTTACACATTCATGATGTTGTGCAGCCATCAACCACTATCAATTCTATACATTTTGACCACCTCATACAGAAACTCTGTACCCATCAAGCAGTCACCCCACCTGTCCTCAGCCCCTGGGAATATCCAACTGTTTTTTTTGTTTGTTTGTTTGTTTTGCCTTCATGCATTTGCCTATTCTAGGTATTTCATATAAATGGAATTATGTAACATGTGGTCTTTTACACCTGGCTTCTTTCACTAAGCACATTTTCAAGGTTCATCTACAATGTAGTCTGTACCAGTACTTCATTTAATTTTATGGCTGATTAGTATTCCATTGACTGTATATACACATATTGTTTATCCATTTATCTGTTGATAGACACTGGTAGTGTTCACCTTTGGTTCCTGGGGCTAATACTAGCAAAGTTTTATGCAGATTGCGGAAAAGGTCATGTCACTGAGAACAGAAACAGAAGTTGTTTTATTGTCAGGTACTATGCCCTGTCATGTCATACTTCTCTCACTTGATTTTTCAAAAGCTCATGATGTTGCCTCATTTGTACACATCTAGAAACAGGGAGAATGAGTCACCAGCTCAGGGTCACACAGCCAGGCCCAGCACATTATTGCTTGTCACAAAGAGGAAAGGTATGTTTTATGGTTTGGCTGAATTCTAAACACTGATTTCTTTCTGGTGAGTGAGCTCAACTTATTTCCAGTTTTCACAGAAATTGTGATGGGCAAAATTCTCTGAGTACTCAATATCATACTACTTTCAGTTGCTTTATTCAAATACATCTAAAGAAGCTTCATATGGGAATAAAGAGTATTTGCATTGTGCAAGAAGAAAATGATATATAATGTAGTGACTTTCACTGCTTTAACATGAATGAGGGCCTACCATCACCAGGCATGGACGTGGCTGTGAACAGAGCACACAGAATTCTGGGCCAATGAATAAACACGTGAGGGAACACATGAATGTTTCAGACATTGCTCAGCGCAGTTACCCTCTGTTCTTTCAACCAGTGAGTAGACTCTATCAATGCCCACTCAAAAGGATGCTGGACACTGCAACTTCCAAACTCACTGTGTTCCCAGAAATGACAATGCATTTATTGCTCTGAATGGAGCATAGTATCTTGCCCTGATCCTCGGGGTCCCTCTTTGGTGGGAGGGATAGAGTTTAAATACATGTGTTCATGTCCCCCCTTCTGCTCACACTCCCTCTCTGGAATGCTCAGTCTATAAGGAAAATTCTTTTTTGATTCAACATTGTCTTCCTCATCAAGAATCAGTATACTTTTGCTAGAAACAGATTTTAAACAGCTTTGACACTGCTGGTCACATAGTCCCTGAGGTAACCACGCAGCCCTCCTACTATAACATGAACGCAGCCGGGGGCAGCACGTAGACTCCACAGGAGCAACAGTGGCCACAGCAGGCCTGGCACTACTAACAGCCAGCCCCCACTCACAGCATCACCACTCCAGGTTACTGAAGGCCCAACACAGGCAGAAACCAATCACAGATTACGTTGTAGCTTCTACCATGCCAGGCACAGGTAGGGGTTTACCTGACCCTATAACAGATACTCTCCCTAGAAATCCCAATACAAACATATCTTGTGGCTCAATTCAGACCACATCCAAGTACCACATAATTAGTGCAAAATGAAACACCAAGAAGGTGAAGTTGGCAGGCACCTAAACCTTGCTAACATGGATTCTACTTCATATAGTCAGGTTGGCACACTAGCTATGCACTGCAGTGATGACCAACCTTCACAGCCAGTGAGCCTGAGGGTCAGCCCCACCAACGGATGTACCAACAGAATCAGGGCTCAACTACAACAGGAGACACACAATCCACACATGGGACATCCCTGAGGCACCTGGCTCAGGCAATGAGGGAAACTGTGCCCCAGGGCCCTAGAGGACACCAACTATAGAAGGCCACACTGCCAAGACTGGGAGACGTAGCATATTTACCTGATACATAGGAACAAACACAGGCAACCAAAATGGGAAGATAAGGAAATATGTCCCAAATGAAAAAACAGGACAAAATTCCATAAAAAGCACTCAACAGATGAAAGGCAAGCAATCTACCAGGTGCAGAATCCAGTCACTAGTAATAAGGATGCTCAATGAATTTAGGGGAAGCATAGTGATTCGCAGAATGTTAACACAGAACTCCAGGATAGTTACTATGCCCTGTCATCTCACACTTCTCTCAATTGATTTTACCAAATTTAAAAACAATCTGAAAAGCAGAGAGGGAAAAGCAGTTAGTTACCTACAAAGGCGTTCAATAAGAAAGTCAGCCAATTTCTTAAAAGTGATTGCAGGCCAGAAGAGAGATTCAAAGTGATAAAAAGCAAGTACCTTCAATCATGGTTAGAAGGTTACTTTACCCAGCAAGGCTATCATTTTTGAATCAAAAGAGAGAGAAAGAATTCCCCAGGCAAGAAAAAATGGAAAGAGTTCATTAGCACCAAACCACTATGATAAATGTTGAAGGAACCTCTATAAGAAGAAGGAAAAAAAATTTAATTATGAATAAGAAAATATCACAAAGGACACAAGTTCACTGATAAAGGCAAACATGATAAAAGCAGTGGATCACCTTACACTAAAGCTAGAACAAAGCTTAGAATACAAGAGTAGGAAGATCATGTGGATTACAATAGTAACTTAAGTCACATACGCCCCCCCCCCCCCCGCACACACACACAGTAAAGAACAGGAAAACAAGCTCATAGGTGCAAAGAACAAGCATGGTTGGTAGGTTAGAGGGGGGAATGGGGGCTTAAGAAGAAGAATGGATTTAGAGTACAAAGTGGTGCTTACAGGTCAGTCACAGGGATGTAAAATGCAGCCTAGGGAATATAGTCAATATTATAATAACTCAATATGGTGTCTGGTGTACAAGACTTCCCAGAGAATCAATGTGTAATTTATATAAGTGTCTAACCACAATGCAGTACATCTGACACTAATATAATAGTACATATCAACTCCAGATGAAAATTTAAAAATTAAAAATAAAATAACTGTTTAAACTATCTACTTTATGTTATTTGGTGACAGCAGGCTGAGCTGATGAAGGCTTAGAGAACATAAAACATGGTGTAATATAATACACATACATTTGGGGCTATAGAAGTAGAGACGAGAGGACAAGGAGACACCACATTGAAAAGATAGTATTATGTTCTAGAGTTGATGAAGAATGTGTATTATCAGTTAATGAAGCAAAAGAGACCACATGTAGGGTGGAAAACTTTTGAACCTGAAACGAGCCACAACTCTCCAAACACTTGAATTCACAGGACAATCTTAAAATCAATTATCAAGGAAGAAAACGTTGTCAAAGTAATAGCATCATGTTCAATAGCAAGTACATAAAATATGTAAGATAGACTAATTTTTAAATGTCACAGAATGAAAAACTTTTGCACATATTATTAGTTGTATTTTAAAGTTCTACAATAAGATATTATAAATTCACATTTTGTAAATTATGTATGCAAGTGAAAAGATGGAAAATGCCAACAAGGTACCCTATAAAAAGGCATTGTAAATTATTTTAATATATCCACACAATGCAAAATTATAAGTAATTAAAAAATTAGCCCTGGTTGGTAGCACAGTGGATGAGGCAACAGCCTGCGAACCCAAAAGTCGCTGGTTTGATTCGCCAGCCAGGGTACATAACCAAGTTGCAAGCCAGGTCTCCAGCCGGGTCCATCTGGTGGCAGGTGAAGGACAACCATACATTCATGTCTTTCTCCCTCTCTGCCTCTCTCCTTTCCTCTCTCTTTAAAAATGATAAACTCTTTAAAAACATGTTTTTTTTAACTGTTTTTTTTTAAAGTAAAGAACACCATAATCAGAAAGAAGTCTATAACAGTATGATATATACAATATAATATATATAACCCCCAAATTAACATTATATATAATTGTGACTATTATAGCTATAATAAACAACTAAATTTATAAGATGGATATACATACACCAAGTTCGTATTCTCAAAACTTAAACCTCTACCCACTGTCCAAAGCAATTCAAAGAAGGATCTCAAAGAGATACTTGTACACCCACATTCATTGCAGCATCTTTCAGAATACAAGAGAAACCTGAATGTCCATCAACAGATGATTAGATTAAGAAAATGTGGTCTATACATATTATGAACCTCAAAAAGAAAGAAACTGTGTCCCATGCTACAACATGGGTGAAACTTTAGGACATTAATTATGTTACGTGAAATAAGTGACAAAGGATGAATTGCACTCATAGGAAGTATCAAAAGTAATCAAAGTCACAGAAACAGAAGGCAGAAGGGTGGTTGTCCGGGTGTGGGGAAGAAGATGGGGAAGTGTCTAACATGCCTAGAGTTTCATTGTGGAAAGGTGAAAACTCTCTGGCCATCTGTTGCATAGCAGTGAAAACATTGATGACACAGCTTCCCTGTACACTTCAAAATAATAAGATGGAGCCTTGGCTGATGACTCAGTGAATAGGTGCTGGCTTGCAAACCCAAAGGTCGCTGGTTCTATTTCCAAACAGGGAACATAACTGGTTACAAGCCAGGTCTCCAGCCAGGCCCCCAGCTGGAAGAAGCTGAGGTGACCATACATTGATGCTTCTCTCCCTTTCTTCCTCCCTCCCTGCCCTTCTCTCTAAAAATAAGGAATAAAACTGAGGAGGAGGAGGAGGAGGAGGA
>PVIW01018638.1:0-11208 GCA_004026585.1 Noctilio leporinus | reverse complement strand
TGAGGCTTAATAGTTCATATTGCTCTCGGTATAATTCAGGTGCTTGAGATTGGCAGCAATCCCTTTCCTGATGCTGCCTCTTTTTCTTGGTCAGGACTTTACAGTCTATAGTCTATATTCTAGCCGGTCTTGGCGCGTGGCAGGGCCTCTGATTGTCACAGTAGGGCTGATTCTGAGTGACCGCCCCCAGGTAGGCTGGGCCTTCCGCAGCCTGGCTGAGTTTTAGGGCTGCCGATGTTCTGGAGCCTGGCGGAGTTTCCTGCTCAGGACAGCCCCCAGCACTTCTGCAGGGCAGCCCGCAATTTTAGTGGTCCCTGTGACGACTGGCCCCACCCCTGCAGTTCCGGGAGGAGGCCAGGTCTGTCAGTCAACACTGTCCCGCCCTTCCGGGGCGTGCACCCCGCCTCCGAGCCAATCAGCTCTCCGCAGAGTCCTTTACGCGGCCTCTGTGATGAGCCCCTCCCAGGCGTAGGCGGTGCGGCCCCTGTCTCCGGCAATGGCGGGTCTCCCTCCACAAGTTCCCAGCTTGCCGGCTCTCTGGCTCACCCTTTGGACCCTCCCACGGAGCCTGGGGGCCTGTGTGGTTGTGCCGGGCTGGGCCTCCCCCCTTGCAGGGGCTTCTAGCTGCTGTTTCCCCAGCGGCCCAGCAGCTCCGTTTTTTGGCCCTCTTGCCGCCCCGGCCGGTGCACTTCCCGCTCCCCCGCTCCGGCTTCCCGCAGGACTCCTCTCCTCCGCCTCCAGCACTGCGCGCTGCGAAACCTCCTCTCCCTGTTGCCGGAGTGAGTCTCTCACACAGTCCCTCCCCTGCAAGAGTTCAATTCCGCGTTCCCTATGGCGTTTGCCCTCGCCGCCCGCACTTCACTGCTGAGACTTCCAGCCGCCAGGGAGCCTGAAACTGGCCCCGGTCAAACGCGCCCCTCTGGGCAGAGCCGCCCCTGCCCAGAGCCGACCTCGGCCCGCCGGCCGGTCGGTCGGGAACGCCTCACCTACTGTCCTGCTGGCCTCCTCTGCCTCTGGGCTCTGCTCCCCTGTGTCCAGATGCTGCCCGTTCCAATTCCCAGGGTCCTGAAGACGTCTCATGCTCCTTATCCTGTCCTCTAGCTGCTTTGGTACTCGAGAACACCATCAGCACTGCTCTCTACTCTGTCGCCATCTTTCTCCGGAAGCTTTTATAAATTTCTTGTGACCTTTTTAGGAAGGCCTGTATTGCTATAAATTTCCCTTTGAGCACTGCCTTTGCTGTATCCCATAGATTTTGGGCTGCTGTGTATTCATTGTCATTTGTTTTGAGAAACATTTTTATTTCTTCTTTGATCTCACTGTTTATCCATTCTTCACTTAATGGCATATTATTCAGTCTCCATGAATTATAATGTTTTTGTCTTTTTCCCTTGAGATTGGTTTCTAGTTTCAAACCATTGTGATCTGAGAAGATGCTTGGTATGATTTTAATTTTCCTGTATTTTTGGAGACTTGTCTTGTGACCTACCATGTGGTATATCTTTGAGAAAGTTCCATGTGCATTGAAAAAATGTGTATTTTGCGTCTTCGGGGTGAAAGGTTCTGTATATATCAGTTAAGTCCATTTCATCTAGGATATTATTCAATGCCACAATATCCTTGGTGTTTATTTATTTGTTTGTTTGGAGGATCTGCCCATTGATGATAATGGGGTATTAAACTCCTCTACTATTAGTATGTTGCTGTCCATATCCTTCTTGAAGCTCTCCAAGATTTTCCTTATATATTTGGGAGCTCCTATATTGGGTGCATATATGTTTACCAGAGTTTTATCATCTTGATGGATTGTTCCTTTAAGTATTATGAAATGCCCTTCTTTGTCTCTTTTTATGCCCTTCATTATAAAATCTATTTTGTCTGAAATAAGTATTGCTACCCGAGCCTTTTTTGTGTGTCCATTTGCTTGATAGATATTTTTCCATCCTTTCACTTTCAATCTGTGTTGATCTTTTGTTCTGAAGTGGGTCTCTTGAAGACAGTATATATTTGGGTCATATTTTCTTATCCATTCGGGTACCCTATATCTTTTGATTGGCACATTTAATCTGTTTACATTTAAAATTATGATAGATACTTATCCATTGATATTTTCCCCCTTTGTACCTGTGTTCCTCCCTGTCTCTCTCTGTTTCTTTTTCTTTTTAAAGTAGACCCTTTAGCATTATCCCCTACAATGCTGGTTGGTGGAGACACATTCTTTTAGCCTTCTTTTGTCTGGGGAACTCCTTATTTCTCCTTCCATTTTGAATGAGAGCCTTGCTGGGTAGAGTATTCTTCATTGCAAGCCTTTGTTTCCCATCACTTGGAATATTCTTTGCCATTCCCTTCTGGCTTGTATTGTTTCTGATGAGTAAACATTTGGAGCCCCCTTATATCTTATTTGCTGTTTCAATGCTTTTAGGATTCTCTCCTTGTCTTTGAAATTTGCCATTTTAATTATGATGTGTCTTGAGGTGGGTCTGTTTGTGTTCATCTTCATTGGGACCCTTTGTGCTTCTTGAACTTGAGTCATATTTTCACTCAAGTGAAAGTTAGGGAAGTTTTCTATCATTACTTTTTGAACAGGTTTTCCATTCTTTGTTTCTCTTCTCCTTCTGGTATCCCTATGATATGCATATTATTGCATTCCATGTTGTTCTGTGGCTCTCTTAAAACCCCTTCATTCTTGTCCAGTCTTTTTTAATTCTGTTGCACTGTCCTGGAACATTTTTTTTATGTTGTCCTCCAGCTCGCTGACCCAATCCTCTACTTCTTCTAGCCTGTTTGATTCCTTCTACTGTATTCTTTAATTCAGAAATCGTACTCTTCATTTCCTCCTGGCTCTTATTGATAGTTTCTATGTCCTTTTTAATGCTGGTATAGTTCTCAATAAGTTCCTGGTAGCTTCCTTGTTGTTCTTTGTAGTTCCCCTGGAGTTGTTTTTAGTTTTCTTTGAGCTCACTGAGCTCATTGAGCTTCTCTATCATCATTCTTTTGAATTCCATATCTGATAGTTTGTTTGCCTCTGTTTCATTTAGCAATCTTTCTGGGGATTCCTCCTTTCCTTTTTGTTATAGACTTTCTTTTTCTCCCCATTTTTAGGTTTCTCTTCTTGTTTGCTTTTGCTTTATAGTTGGCTTTTTTGAGTTCCTGTCTTTGTGGTGTGAGTCTCTCAAACTCTCTTTACTTCCTGGATTCACCTTTGGTGAGGTCATATCATTCCATAGTCTGGGCCTACTCAGTCTGTTGGAGCCAACCAGAGACCCACTGTTTTTGTCCGTGCCCTTCAGTTTTTAATTCAATTGATCTGTGCTCAGCTATCAGGTGTAGGTAGCACTGGGCAGGACTGATTAGCTCTGATGGAAACCAATCAATCTGTGATCAGTAGTCACCTTAGTCACCACTGGGCAGGGCCAGTTAATTATGTTGTAATCCAAACAGCTGCCAGACTCAGGCACTTCTAGGCTGGACAGATTGATTCAGTTGTAATCCTTTCAATCTGTGATCCAACACCAGGCTCAGATGTAGCTTGGTGGGACAGACCTATTCAGTTGTAAATCAATGAATCTGTGATCGGCTACTAGGCTCAGGTACCCCTGGGATAGATAGAAAGATTCCGTTGTAATCCAGTAAATCTATGATCAGCCTCCAGGCTCAGGTGCCGCTGGGCTGGACAGATTGATTCAGTTATAAATCCAGGAATCTGTGACCAGTCTCCAGACTCAGGTGTAGCTTGGTGGGACATACAGATTCAGTTGTAAATCAATGAATCTGTGATCAGTGTCCAGGGCCAGGCACTGCTGGGTGAGATGGACCGACTCAACTGCAAACCAATAAATACACAATCAGCTGCCAGGCTCACACACCACTGGACAGGACTGACTGAATGACCCAGCTTAGTAGTTCTCTGTCTCCAGTGCTCTCTCTCTCTCCCTTAGGCTAGTAAGAGAGCACAGTTTTCTACCCTTCTCATCTGTATGCTGTTTTAGTCTCTGCTGTGTTGCCATAGACTGGGAAACCCAGCTGGGGGACCAGAACCAAACCCACCCTTCTCAGGTGGAGCCCTGGGCTCTGTTTCTTCAGCTGCTGCATCCATTGGGGTCCTAGCCAGCCCTCTCAAGTTTCCTACCAGTCACATTGTGATGAAGCATCCTCTTTATTCTGTCCCTGGTTATAAAACTTCTTTCCAGTTGGTGTTCTGTTGGTTATTCCAGACGATTTTCCCCCCAATTAGTTGTAATTCCAGATGGGTCTTAGGAGGAGATTGGTGTAACTGCACCTACCCCTCTGCTATCTTGGTCCCCACCTGATCTTTCTAATGTACCACTGAATTTTGTTTGCTATTATTTTGTTCAGGTTTTTTCCATCTGTGTTCATCAGGGATATTGGCCTTTAATATTCTTTCTATGAGGTATCCTTGTTTGGTTTTGGTATCAGGGTAATGCTGACCTCATAATGTAAGTTTAGAAATGTTATGGAAGAGTTTGAGGAGGTATTTAATCTTCCTGGAATATTTGTTAAATATTCACCAATGAAGCCATCTTGCCCTGGACTTTTGTTTGATGGGAGTTTATTTCTTTTTAATCATATTTTATTGATTATGCTATTACAGTTGTCCAAATTTTTCTCTCTTTCCACCCCTCCACCCAGCAACCCACACTCCCTCAAGTAATTTCCACACCATTGTTCATGCCCATGGGTCATGTGTATAACATCTTTGGCTACTCCATTTCCTATACTGTACCTTACATTCACATGGCTATTCTGTACCTACCTATTTGTAGTTCTTAATCCACTCACCTCTTCCCCCATTTCCCCCACACTCCCCTCCCATCTGGCAACCATCAAAATGTTCTAGCTATTCATGATTGTCTTTGTTCTTCTTGTTTGTTTAGTTTTTTAGATTCAATTGTTGATAGATATGTATTTACTGACATTTTATTGTTCATAGTTTTGATCTTCCTTTTTTAATAAGTCCCTTTGACATTTTATATAATAATGGTTTGGTGATGATGAACTTCTTTAGTTTTTCTTATCTGGGAAGCTTTTTATCTGCCCTTTGATTCAAAATCATAGCTTTGCTGGGTAGATAAAACTTGGCTGTGGGTCCATTTTTCATGACTGAGCATGTCTTGCCAATCCCTTCTAGCCTGCAAAATTTTATTTGAGAAATCATCTGACAACCTTATGGGAACTCCCATTTAGGTAACTAACTGCTTTCCTACTGCTTCTTTGAAGATTCTCTCTTTATCTTTAACCTTTGACAGTTTAATTATGGTGTGTCTTGGAGTGAACCTCTTTGTTTGGGACTCTCTGTGCTCCCTGAACTTGCATGTCTATTTCATTCATCAAATTACAGTCTTCCTTCTTATTGTCTATTACTTAGATTTCCAATTTCTTGCTTTTCTCCTTCTGGCACCCCTATGATGTGGGTGTTGATTATTTGAAGTTGTTCCAGAGGCTTACACTATCCTCATTTTTTTCCTTCTTTCTTCTGATTGCTTTTTTCTGTTTTGTTATATTCCAAATCATTGATTTTATTCTCAGCTTCATCCACACTACTGTTGTTCCCCCTATAAATGATTCTTTATTTCAATTAATGTATCCTTCACTTCTGACTAGGTCTTTTTTATGCTGTTGAGGACTGCACCAAGTTCCTTGAGCATTGTTATAAACATTGTTTTGAATCTGCATCTGATAGATGGCTTATCTCCATTTTATTTAGTCCTTTTTCTAGAGTTTTGATCTGTTCTTTCATTTGGGCCATGTTTCTTTGTCTCCTCATTTTGGCAGCCTCCCTGTGTTTGTTTCTATGCATTAGGTAAAGCTGCTATGACTCACTATTTTGGTAGTGTGGTCTAACATAGTAGGTGTCCTGTAGGTAGGATCCAGTGGCACAGCCTTCCCTATCACCCAAGCTGTGTACAGATGGGCCCTTCAAGTGGGCTGAGTTCACTCTCCTCTTATAGTCGAGCCTTGATTACTATTGGCAGGTCAATGAGAAATATTTGCCCAGGCCAGCCAGCTACAAGGACTAACTGTGGTAATTGACCAACCACATTTGCCCTCTGGGGAATATCAGCTGTGCAGGGGCAGGATGGTTGTCCTCTAATGTTGTCTGTAGTTATCCACTGGGTACACAGGCTTTGGGGTTTCCTGCAAAGTGCAAGCCACCTGTGTTTTGCACTGGGCCACCCTCCATGAGCTATAAAGTAACCTGAAATGGCTTAGAGATTCCCAGATGAAGCCAACTTGTGAAACTGGGCTGACTGCTGCTAGTACTGTAGTGCTGGGCCTAGGGCCCCTTAGCAAGAGGTATGGGGGTTGGGAGCTTACTGAGGCCAGCTGTTCTTCTTTGATAGGATTTAGGAAGTTGTGAAGCATTGGCCAAGTCCATCCAACATAGGGAAAAGTCACAGTTAACAGATTGGGTGGGCCTGTGAGTTAGGTAGAACAGAGTCTTAGGGGATCTCCACAGTGGGGCAAACAATGCTAGCCAGCTTGATGGCGTTTCCTATGTGTCATTGGCCTGCCGGCTCTGTGGCTCTGTTGGTGGGGAGGGCTCAGAAAATGGACAATGGCCTTTGTCCTCCTTAATGTGTGGGAAAAAGTTGTTCCCCACCTCCTTCCTTGAAACCAGACATTTTAGTTCCTTCTTATATGCCACTGGTATCTTTCAAGTTGCTACTCAAGGTGCTGGAGCTCAGAGGGAGTGAGTCTGAATAAGTTTGCATGCGGGTTCTTTAAGGGGAACTGCTTGGAACTCTAAGAGTTTCTTCTACCAACTCAATTCCCACTGGTTTTTGCAGCCAAAAGTTACAGGAACTGTTACTCCTGGCACTGGAACCTGAGCTGGTTGGCCCAGTACAGGGCTGGGATTCCTTGCTCTCAACATATCCCTCCCAAATTTTTATCTACCACACATGGATGTGGGACCAGCCTGTTCTGCCTCTCCACCCCTCTCACCAGTCTAGATGGCTGTGGTTTCTTTAATTTCATATTTGTCAGGCTTCCATTCAACTTGATTTCTGATAGTTTTCAGTGATGGTTGTTTTATATTTTAGTTGTAATTTTGATGTGGTTGTGTGAGGAGGTGAGCCGTGTTTATCTATGCTGTTACATTGACCAGAAGTCAGAGTTTTAAAAAAATTACTGATTCAACTTTTTTAGTAATTGGTCTATTCAGATTTACTATTTTTTAATGGTTCAGTCTTAGAAGACTATTTCTAGAAACTATTACATTTTTTCTAGGTTGTCCAATTTGTTGATATATAATTCGTCATAAAAGTCTTTTATAATTTTTTTTGATTTCTGCGGTATCAGTTGTTTTTTAGAAGATAATAAATGTATTTTGTCTTATTTTTTTCTCACAGAAGTATTTTTTATTAAAAGTATTTAGAGACTACAAAAACTCACTATAGTGAGGAATAGTACAATTATTAGGGTGAAGCATATGAAATTACCAATACCCCCCGTTTTCAACCTATAAAAGTGTTTTCTCTTTTTTTATTGTTGTTGTATTACGTCCATCCCCTTTTTACTTTCCTCTGTCCCCTTCTCCACCCACCCGCTCCCCACCAAAGTCAATCTCACTTGTTGTCCATGTCCATGGTTCTTCCATATCAGTTCCTTAACTAAACTGCTCCCCTTCTTTGCCTCTTCTTCGCCCCTCCCCTGACCCCCCCCCCCCTTCACCCTGCCCACTGAAGGTCTATTCACTGTATTCATGTATCTGGTTCTGTTTTGCTTGTTTGTTTTGTTCATTATTGTCCTGTAATGAGTGAGATCGTATTGTATTTATCTTTCACTGACTGGCTTATTTCACTAAGCATAATACTCTCCAGTTCCATCCATGTTGTTGCAAAGGGTAGGAGTTACTTTTTTCTTTCTGCTGTATAGTATTCCATTGTGTAAATATACCAGTTTTTTGATCAAATCATCCAGTGATGGGTACTTCAGCTGTTTCCAGCACTTGGCTACTATAAATAGTGCTGCTATGAACATAGGGGTACATAGGTTCTTATGAATTGGTATTTCATGCAGTATCAGTTTTAATGTCATCTTTTTCATTTCTGATTTTATTTGGTTGGGCCCTCATTTTTGCTTAGGGAGTCTAGCTAAAGATTTGTTGATTTCGTTTATCTTTTCAAAGAACTAGCTCTTTGTTTCATTGAATTTTTCTTTTTTTAAAATTTTTTATTTTATTTATTTATTTATTTATTTATTTTCTTCCTTCCACTAACTTTGGGCTTCATCTTTTTCTTCTTATTATAGTTCCTATATTAGATTGTTTATTTGAAATTTTTCTTATTTCTTGGGGTAGGTCTGTATATGTATGACTATTCCTCTTCAAACTACTTTTGCTACATCCCATGGATTTTATTTTATTTTTTATTTTGTAAAAGATTCTATTTGTTATTTTTAGAGAGAGGGGTAGAGAGAGAAGCAGAGAGGGAGAGAGACACCAATGTATGTTGCCTTTCACCTGCCTCAAGCTACAGATCTGGCTGGAGACCTGGCTTGCAACCTGGTTATGTGCCCTGGCTGTGGAATCCAACCAGTTGACCTTTGAATTCACAGGCTGGAGCCTTATCCACTGTGCCACCAGCCAGGGCAGATTTTAAAATGTTGTATTTCCATTTTCACTTGTCTCATGATATTTTTGATTTTGCCTTTAATTTCTTCATTGATCTATTGGTTGTTCATAACATGTTATTTAGTATTCATATATATGTGATTTTTCCAGGGTGTGTGTGTGTGTGTGTGTGTGTGTGATTGATATCCAGTTTCAACCATTGTGGTCTGAAGAGATATTTGATATGATATTGATCGTCTTAAATTTGTTTAGACTTTTTTGTGGCTGAATATTTGATCTATTCTGAAGAATGTTTGATGTGCATGTGAGAAGAATGTATATTCTGTTGCCTTGAATGAAATGATTTGTAAACAAGGTCTGTCCAGTAAAGTCCAGCCATTGTTAATATAACAGAAATGGCTTGTGCAACATCAATATAACTTGGCAGCCAAGGAGAGTGCACTGGAATGTGCATGTATGAACAATGATGACTTCACTGTTCTAGTCAGTGGAGACAGTAGATGCCTTTGAGTGAGCATGTGTATTGAGCATGTGTGGCTGTCACGCTTAAAATGGCTGAATGACTAGAGCAAGAAATATGCATCAGATTTTGCGTTAAGCTTAAACATTCCTCCATGGAAACTATTCAGATGACTCATCAACTATTCAGATGATGTAGCTAGAGGCAACTGGTAATTGGCAACTTGATCACGACAATGTATCTGCTCACACATCACATTTTGTGAAAAGTTTTGGTGAAACATTAAATCACACAGTGGGTCAGCCCCCCTATAGCACAGATTTGGCACCCTGCAACTTTTGGCTTTCCTCAAAACTAAAATCACCTTAGAAAAGGAAGAGATTTGAGACCATTGATGAGGTTCAGGAAAATATAACAGGGTAGTTGATAGTAGTTAGGAGAACTCTGTGAAGTTCCAAGGTACCTACTTTGAAGGGAACTGAGGAATCATTGTCCTATATATAATGTTTCTTATATCTTCTTCAATAAATGTCTCTATTTTTCATATTACATGGTTGGATACCTTCTGGACAGACCTCATACATCTTAGATCCATGTGATCTAATGTGTCATTGACTTTCTGTCTGGATGATTTATTCATTGACACAAGTGGAGTATTAAAGTCTTCTGCTATTATTGTATTACTGTCATTTTCTCCCTTTACATATGCATTATGTATTTTGGTGCTCTTATGTTGAGTATATTTACATTTACAAATGTTATATCTTCTTATTGGATTGACCCTTTATCACTATGAAATGCCCTTGTCTTTTGTTACAGTCTTTGTTTTAAAATTTATGTTTTCATTTCCATTTGCATGGTATGTCACATTCAATTCCTTCACTTTCAGTCCATGTGTGTCCTTACTTATGAAGTGAGTCTTTTGTAAGCAGCATTTTTCTTTTTTTCCATTCAGCCATTCCATGTCTTTTGATTGGAGAATTTAGTTTATTTACATTTAAAATAAGTATTTTAGGTATATTGCCATTTTTAAAAATTGTTTCCTGTTTTTCTAGTTCCTTTCTGTTTCTTTCTTCCTCTCTTCTGTTGTGATGTAATGACTTTCTTCAGTGTTATGTTTAGATTTCCTTTTACTTTTGTGTGCGCACTAAGTTTTTGCTTTGTGGTTACTATGAGTTTCACATACAACATCCAATACAAGGTATATATAATAGTCTATTTTAAGCTGATAGCAACTTAAATTTGAACACATTCCTAACCTTTACATTTTCATATCCCTTGGTTTTTTTATTGTTGTTGTTATTAATGTCACATTTTACATCTTTAATTTATGGATCCTTTAACCAATTGTTGCAGTTTTAGTTAATTTTACTACTTTTGTCTTTTAACCTTTATACTAGCTTTATAAGTAATTAATCCACTACCTTTACTATATATTTACCTTACCAGTGACATTTTTACTTTCATATGTTTTCTTCAGGTTAAAAAAGTTCCTTTCACATTTTTCTATGATTGGTTTAGTGGTGATGAACTTCTTTACCTTTTTCCTGTCTGGAAAACTTTTTATTTCTCTTTCAAATATGAATGATAACCTTGCTGGATAGACTATTCTTGCTTGCAAGATTTTCCTTTTAGCATTTTAAATATATCAGGTCACACTCTCCTGGCTGTAAAGTTTCTGCTAAAATATCTGCTCATAGCTTTATGGGGTTTCTCTTGTATGTAACAATTTGTTTTCTATTGATACTTTTAAGATTTTCTCTATTTTGAAGGAGCATACCTCAACATCATAAAGGCCATCTATGAGAAACCTGAAGCCAACATCATATTTAATGGACAAAAACTGAAAGCTTTCCCCCTAAGATCAGGAATGAGACAAGGCTGCCCACTTTCTCCACTTCTATTCAACATTGTCTTGGAAGTTCTAGCTATAGCCATCAGAGAAGAAAAAGAAATCAAAGGTATCCAAATTGGAAAGGAGGAAGTCAAACTGTCATTATTTGCAGATGATATGATAGTGTACATACAAAACCCGATGGGCTCCACCAAAAACTTACTCGACCTAATAAGCAAATTTAGCAAAATAGCTGGGTATAAAGTCAATATCCAGAAATCAAAAGCATTTTTGTATACCAATAATGAAACAACAGAA
>PVIW01018637.1:0-11209 GCA_004026585.1 Noctilio leporinus | reverse complement strand
CCCTGGTGTTGAGTCGCATTAGTTCTTTGTATATTTTGGAGATCAGACCCTTGTCTGAGGTCTCATTGGCAATTATGTTTTCCCATACAGTTGGTTCCCTTTGAATTTTGCTGATATTTTCTTTAGCTGAACAGAAACTTTTCAATTGGATATAGTCCCATTTGTTGATTCGTTCTTTGATTTCCTTTGCCCTTGGTGAAGTATCAGTAAACGTATTTTTGCATAGGATATCCAAAAGTTTACTGCCTATATTTTTCTCCAGGACCTTTATGGTGGCACTGCTTATGTTTAAATCCTTTATCCATCTTGAGTTTATTTTGGTGTATGGTGTCAGTTGGTGGTCTAGTTTTATCTTTTTGCATGTTGCTGTCCAGTTCTCCCAACACCATTTGTTGAAGAGACTGTTTCTACTCCATTGGATGTTCCTTCCCACTTTGTCAAATATGAGTTGACCATAGAGTCCTGGGTTAATTTCTGGGCTCTCTATTCTATTCCATTGATCTATATGTCTATTCTTATGCCAGTACCATGCTGTTTTGATGATGGTAGCCTTGTAGTATTGTTTGAAGTCAGGTACTGTGATTCCTCCTACCTTGTTGTTCTTTCTCAAGATTGTGGTGGCTATTTGTAGGTGTTTTTGGCTCCATATAAATTTTTGAAGTATTTTTTTTTCCATGAAACATCTTTTTAAACAGGGTTAATGGGTCAAGTCTGGCTGGCTTGCCCTTTCCCCTTTGGGCATATCTCACATTCCTTGGGAAGCTGTTTGCAGAAGAGGTCAAGGGGGCTGTTCTTCCCTCCAGGGCACAGCCGCAGCCACAGCCACATTCTCTGAGGCTGACCTGTTTTAAAATACATAGCCCAGAAGCTGGACAAACAGCACTTGTTTGTGCCACTGCTCTGTGCACTCTCAACATTCTTTTATTTTTCATTTGGAAGATTTCCACTTCCTTCAGCTTGGCTTGAGGAAAGGTACTAATTACTTATTAGTTCTTGGCCCTGAATCTCAGAATCTTGCTATTCATAGAAATTATGGCTCCCAAGCAACACCAGACACTTCGTAGAGGTAAATCCTTACTGAAAACATTCTCCTTTGAGAAGCATTGTCCTATAAGTTCTCCTGCCCTTGTACTGTTTCACTTAGCTCCCTGTATCCAGCAAACAGTTTTGCTATTTGTTAAATGAATCAAAATGTTAAACAAGATAATTTTCTATTATTAAAATTAGTTACATTGAAAATGCAATTTGTTCAGGAATCCTTAATTACCATAAATATTTTCATATTATTTTTAAGGTGCTCCATTTTTAAGATGAAGTCAGCAAGATTTACTGACTCAGCCAACACCTCAAAGCCCTGAAATTCTCAGGGGAATTGGGGACTCCAGTGTCCTTAGGTTTCCCTGCTTGCAGATCCCTCCTGTATATTGCTTCATGTGGCTTTAATCCCACTGATCTTGTACTGCTTAGTAAATCACACACAAATACACCCAGTGTTCATTTTCATGGTAGTTAACCCAGGTCTCCTTTCTTCTCTGTTCCCAGTACACAGTCAGGACCCCCATACTGACCCTATCCAGTGAGTGATAGACTTTGATAACAGAACAAAAGCAAAAATGATTGACTTGAAGACTGGGGAGGGGCCACCCTTGTTGTTACTTATTCTCCCAGCACCTGGAATCTACAGAAGCTGTGTTGAGAAGCATTATGTCTTGTCAAGATGTAGAGCCAGAAGACCCAGCTCTGCCTTCCCCCAGAGACCTCAGCCTTGTGTGGGAGCCCCCACATGCCAGGGGAGAATTTACCTTGTACCTGGAGGAGAAACTAACATGTGGGGCAGCCTTCTCCATATAAGCGGAGAGGGACTGAGTTCAGGCACCCTGGTCATCCTAGGACATTGTGGGAGGTATCTCTCCTCTTGAACTCACTCACATTTTACTTTAGGATCATGGGTGATCTGGTGTATGAATTAAATTGAAATTAGATCAAAGAACAGTCTCACCATTCTAAGCATAAGGAGAAATGGTGAACTACATGAGTCTGTGAGACTTTTTCATTCTCAAACATCTTTTATCAGAATTAAAATTTTTATTATATTTTTTCATATATTTCCTGGATCCTCAAAATGTAGTATATCCACAATTTTCAAAATGTACATCATAATTCAATATTCATATAATAATTAGCTGGTGTATAAAATAAATAATAAACCACAACCATTTTCAATATCATTGTGTTTATACTGTGATATCATTTCATTCTGAGTACTGACAAAGAATAGGCAGGTGAGACTTTTTCCATTCAGTGTTTACATAACATACTTCTTTTTAGAAAAAGTGAAGGATGTTAGAAATAAAGGAAGAAAACCTTAATTGTGTGGTTGCCTCTCGTGTCCACAACTGGGGCCCTAGCATGCAACACAAGTGTGTGCTCTGATTCGGAATTGAACTGGCAACCCTTCAGACCTACCCAGCCAGGGTTACATTCTTGATGCCATGAGTGTGAAGCAAAGCCAATGAGCATTACCAAATGAGGTTCTTGTTCTCTGATGTTGGGTTCATGTGACTTCGGTGACCAATGTCCAGCATGCAAATATCTTATGCATACAAGTTTGGACACTGAGTTGTGCACAGCTGGTGTTCTCTTTTCTGTTCAGAAGAACCTCTGCATAGAACCTCTACTTTCTAGAGGTCAACTAATCAAAAGCATGAACAGCCTAAAGACACATCTTCTGAACAGAGACCCAGCAGGAAAAGGGTCTGAGGACTCAGTTAGGTCCACTTATTATGCATCTGTGGACTTAAAATAATCATCATTCACAATGGAATAGGGGTGTCCCTGGGTGTCCAGGAAATCCATAGCTCTCTTCAACGTGGTGACAGACACATGTATTGAAGCTGACACTTGAAATCAGGATTGTTCAGACCTTCAGTTCTTGGGCAAGCCTTCATTCAATTCAGCACCTGGTTTGGGGCAACAGGGGTGCCATTGGCTGGTATGGAGCTATTCCCATCAAAGTCACCTGCTTCACCTGATCCTGGATGGCTGATGGATGCTTTCCCCTGCAGAGGGCTGGCTGTTAGTGCTGGTCAGCCTCCATGGGTGCATTCCCTACATCCAAAATACGTGCAGTGAACTCATTCCTGTTCCCTAGGGGCATGGCTTTAAAGGCTACCAGGCTTTTTCCTGATGATGATGATGTTGTTATGAACAAGTCTCAGATGTCCGGACACTTGCACCAATGTTTCTGGAGGAGACACATAGTTTTCACCAGTGGCATCACCAGGGGCAAGCCACCAGCAAACATTCATGGGTACAGCTGTGAAGTAATGGCATTTGGAAGCCATGTTAGTGGGAGCCTTCTCTGCATGTCTGAGGATCCCCACCAGTGTGGCCTATGAAATTTCAACATCCCCAATTCTAACCACTTTATCAATTGCAGAGCCTTTGGTTCATTTCAGCTGATGTGGGTCATAAATATTAGGGATTCATTGCCATTAGGCACAAGTCTGTCTGACAGAGTTCCTGTCTTTCCTATGTGAGAATATTGTTTTCCTTCACAACCAAATTTTCTAATACAGAGACTCCAGAATTGAGCTCAGAATCAAGAATCCAGGAATGTTCCCTGATGTAACTGTTTTATGAATAGGAAACCAGCCCAAACCTCCAACTGCACCTGCTGCTTGTATAGTTCTAAATTCAGGTGTCATGACCAACCCCTGGTGTTTGTAGCTCCACCTGCAGGAAGGATTGTGTCTGAGATCAGGCTGACTCTACCTTACTGTGTTTCTGGCACAATAATACACAGCTGTGTCCACAGCTCTCCGGTTTCTCAGCTTCATGTAGGCTGTGTTTGTGGACATATCTGTGGTCATGGTGAATCTGCCCTGGAACTTCTGAGCATAATATGTTTTACTATTCTTAGGGTTAACATCCCCTATTGACTCAAGACCTTGTCCTGGTGCCTGTCTCACCCAGTCCATCCTTTAGTCTTAGAAGATGTATCCTGAAGCCTTGTAGGAGGCCTTCACTAAGGGCCCAGTTTTCTTCATCTCAGCCCCAGACTACACCAGCTGCACCTGGGCATGGACACCTGTGGAGAGAAGATAAGAGTGGTTATAAACTCCCCTTGACTTCCCTACTCTGCTCCTTAACCCAGAGACTGTGAAGTTTCTTACCTGTAGCCACTGCCATCAGGAAGAGGGCTCTCCAACTCCAGTCCATGGTGAGGGGTTATGCCATCAGGGCCTCGTTAGGGGAGGGTGTGGCAGTGGGCAATGCTCTCAGAACACAAATAGACCCACATTTAAGTTAGGCTACCTTTTCATATTTCCATGTTTATGAGATGGAGTGCTTCAAAGTCAATGAATTGTCCCCACCTGAGAGAAGAGAGAGGACAGAGGGGTTATGCTCAGAGGGAGTTTAATCATCACAGGGCTTACCCATGTGTGAGGATATTTATCCCCTGGCAATACCCTGAGGTTTGTGTTGATATCTCTTCTGCTGAGGAACAAGCCTCCACAGGGCATGCTCCTCATTGTGAACCATGTTTGAGAGACAGAGAATGCTTGAACCATTTCTAGGCTTTAATGCTTGAAAGTCTATTTCTGTATATGCCTGTCTTCAAAACGCTATAACAACTGAAAAACAAAACCCAGTCACCTTTGGTCTAACACTACTTGTAGATGTTTACATGAAAAGGAAGATCCAGATCATCAGAGGAAGCCCTTTCACAGCGCCCTCTGCACCTGTTCCTATGCAGCTGGCTTGAGATGCAGGTTTCATGTTCCCCTTGCTGAGCAGTGGAAGCACTGCAGAACACAGACCTCCCTGGGCTCAATAATTGGGGAACTCTTCCATCTCTATTCCAGAGTTAAAGACTGAATCTTTTCTTCAATAAGCTCCCTCATGAACACCCTGTGTTTAGAGATCTCAGGAGAAAGAGAATGGGTCTTACTAATCTCCATTGACTGTAGGAAACCACTAATCCAGGGCTCTGTGAAGCCACCTGGGAGAATCTCCACTGAAGATACAAGATGCATGGACTCAGACAACACTCCTAAGCACTGAAACTCCCATGGGCATTGGAGACCCTGATGTCCTCAGGTTCCTATGCCTGCAGGTCCCATATGTGTATCACTGTGTGTGGCCCTAATTCCACTGCATTTCTACTGTCCAATAAATCATACACACACATACACACACACACACACACACACACAGCCCTAGTGTTAATTTTCATGATGATGAAACACAGGTCTCCTTTTTCACTTGTACGTACCTCATTGTCTGGGACAACATATTGACTATCTAGTGAGTGACCTGCTTTGATAACAGGACAAAAACAATATGATTGACTGAAGACTGGAGGAGAATTTTTTTCCTGATCACTCTGCACGTGAAAACTGCAGAAGCTGTGGTGAGAAGGTCCCTTGCTTCTTTTTGGAGGGTAGAGCAAGAGGACCCATGATCAATCAGTGCAGACAGGTGGTGGGCATCTCTCTGAACTATAGCCGACAAGTCCTCTTTCTCAGAGCTCATAGCCATGAGCACTGAGTGAGGAAATATGGGAGACATTGAATGGGCATCTCAAAAATGCAAAAGCAGGCCCTAATGCAGGAATAGGGATCCCAGAAAAGTAACTCAGGCTGGTTAGAGTCCCTGTGGTACAATGACTGGGTTGTTTTGCACTTGGTTCCTGGTATTCAGAGCACCCCCTGCAGTTCAACCCTTTTATATTTGTAGAAGTATGTGTCTGGACTCACACTGACTTTATTCATCAATCTCTCACACAGTAATATACAGAAGTGTTCTGCAAATGGACAATGTTATGAATCATCCCTGTAGATGGAGCATGCTCATTTCACATACACAGCATGTTGCAACATGTGACTTCAGATTCTCTCTAATAAAGCTTACCTACTTTAGTGTCCTATTTTTGAGTTATAACATGGAGTTAGTATAATGTTGGTTCACATAAGTCTAGAACATTTACAGGAAAATTTCAGTGACACAAAGGTACAGGAGCAATCCTAAGTACACATCCCTGCCTATGAATAAGGCTCAGTCCAAGGTCTGAGAATGTTTCTGGTCCAGCCACACCACTATGCCCATGCCTGTCCTATGAGAATGAGGGTGGGATGATGCTGAATAAACAGGAGCACAGACAAGATCTGCAGGGAGGAAAGAAGGTATTGACCCTTTGCCAAGGAGAGAACAAAATAAAGGATCCACCGGAAGATTTGAATTCTCTAATACCAATGGTAGAAACCAACTTAAGCAATGGTCTCCAAAATAGAGACATTGAAAATATGGCAGGTCTCTTCAGACAAATACATGTAAATTACAGCTAAACTACAGAACAACCATCATTCCACTATGCCAGCAGCCAGCATAGGTACACAACTTGACTTCACCAAGAGACTTCAAGACAAGCACAAGGAGCAGCCATCTGAAGATTGATTGTTAGATATTGTAGGATGGCTCTGGGCAGAACAAAGTTGGGGGGTGACCATGGTCTGCAACACCCAAGAAACCCCAAATAATACACACCCATTGGACAGCTACCATCCATGTCAGAGCACCACCACCCTGCCCTGAACAGCTGATGCTCCATGGAGAGATGAGTTTGGTGGTCAATAGTCACAGTCAGTCCCTGAAGCTGACAGGCCTGGGGAGTCCCTTCTAGTGACCTGACAACATCAATCAAGCTCAACTACATAAGGAGGTTATACTCAGCTCACACAAAGGGTGTACCTTGAGTACATAGCTGGGGTGATGGGTGAGGCTGTGCCACTGGACCCTGAAGGATACCTAGTATATGAGGCCACACCTAGATAGGAAGTCATAGCAGGTCTACCTAATAGATCAAACAAGCACAGGGAGGCTGCCAAAATAAGGACTCAAAGAAACATGGCCCAAATGAAAGTACAGATAAAAGGTCCAAAAAAGAACTAGACAAAATATAAATAAGCAATCTATCAGATGCAGAGTTCCAAACACTGGTTATTAGGGTGCTGAAGGAATTTAGTAAGCATAAAGAAAGATTCAGTTAAAAGCAAAGGATGGGAAGTTTAGAGATGGCAACAAAGTAGAGAGCAGCACTGATGGCTTTCTCAAGTGCCAGAGCACCTGGAGATTAGGATAGGGAGAACAAGACATCTGTAAGTCCCTAAGAATTGGAGTGGTAAGCATCTGGACCAAGAGGAGCACAGCCCAGAGGCAGCAGAGACCTACAGGAGGGCAGGTGATATAGTTTTAAACCGACCACCAGGCGAGGTTGGCTCTGGGAAGTGGCGGCTCTACCCAGAGGGGCATCTCTAACTAAAGACAGCTCCAGGCTACCTGATGACTAGAAATCTGAACAGTGAAGTGTGGATAGTGAGTGCAAATGCCAGAGGGAATGAGTCATTGAACTCCTGAAGGGGAGGGACTGTGTGAGAGCCTCGCTCCACTGAGAGAGAGGAAGCTCCTCACTGGGGAAAAAGGCTAAGGAGAAGAGACCTGTGGGGAGCAGGAACTGAGGAGAGGGGAAGTGCAATGGCCCAAGCAGTGAGAGGGCCAAAAGCTGTGCCGCTGTGCCACCAAGGAAAGGGTGGCTTGGAGCCCCTTTAAGGGGGGAGGCCCAATGCTGTGCACCCCCACTGGCAGTAGGCTCCCACAAAGACTTGAAGTCCTGCTGCTGTGCCACTGGGAAGAAGGCAGCTGGGAGCCATGGTAAGGGTGAGGCTGAGCCCTTTGCACCCTGACCAGCAGCAGGCTCCCATAAAGACTTGAAGTCTTGCCACTATGCCATCAGGGAGAGGGCGGCTCAGAGCCCTGGCAAAGGGAAAGGCATAGTCCTGCGCACTCACACCAGTGCCAGCTCCCATGAAAACTCCAAATTGTGTGCCACGAGCTTGCATCTGGTGCAGCTGGTGCACTCATTGCAGGCAAGAAAGGCCTCCTCAAGGAGCTGGATGGGGAGGAGTAGTGTTAGGCAGCAAGCTGTGCTGCAGGCCTTCTGGGAAGCAAGGCACGCATCACAAAGGTTGTGGTGAAAACTCCTCAAAGAGCTGGACTGCTTGGAGGGTTAGCCTTCCTCCATGGGAGCTAGGTGCTGTTAGCAGATAAGGGCTACCTTCTCCTGGAGCTGTGAGGGTAGGGCCAGCTATCACAGGAACCAGCTAGGTTGCAGGCAACCCCCACATTAGAGCCAAGTGACCATCTGAGGCAGGAACCTCCTCCAGAAGCTGGAGGGGCAGGAGCAGCTATGGACACCACAGAAGCACTCTGCAGGTTTTCACACACAACCAGTGAGAAAAGGGATGGCCCCAAAATGCCCACAGCACATAAACCCAGCTAGGCTATTGGAGGCCCAGCCTACCTGGGGGTTGACACTAAGAATCAGCCCTGACTGTGACAACCATAGGCCCTGCCAATTCAAAACCACACAGATAGACTGCAGACTGCAGAGACCTGATCAAGAAAGAGAGGCAGACTCAGGAAATGGGTCACTGCTAATCCCAAGCACCTGAGTTACACCAAGAGCTACATGAACTTTTAATCCCTAACATATCCTTTTCAAAAGTTACTTCCAACCCTCACAATGAGTGCATTTTAAGTAAATACTATTTATACCATAGGGTATACCAACTCACATATTTTTACTCCTGCCCTATCTCAATCCACCTAAATACCCAAGACCCTCCTACTCTTGATTATAAGTCTAGTCACTCTCCTGCTACAACTCATTCCCAGTCCTCAATCTAAGTATTCCTCCCCTCTCCAGCCACTTAAACCCTTTCAATCTTTTTTTTTTTTTTTTCTTTTTTTTTTTTCTGCTAAAAAACACACAGGTCCTGGCTCCAGCTGGACCAATCAGGGATCATTAAGGGTAAACAGAGAGGTAGATGGGGCAAGTGTGTGTGTGTGTGTGTGTGTGTATATATATATATATATACACATATATATATGCTTATACTGTTCAGTTGTACTTGAAGCTTTCTGATTCTCCCTCCTCTCATTTCTACAGAATAGATAAGTTGGTATTCGCTCTCATACGCCTGCTATCTTTGCTACTCCTCAGCATCCTTGAAAATTATCTATACTTTAGTCAACTTACTCATTTTTTCCTCTTGTACAACAGTCTTAATATATCTACATCCCTATTAAGACTGGTTCAGTTGGAGCTGAGGGTATGATTAAAAGGAGGGGTTACCTTGGAGGGTATGGGTATATAGTTACATTCATAGGCACTCAAAAGGGGGAGTGAAAGTGAAAGATATCTCTGAATGTCTGGTTATTTTGCCTGGACTAGTGGTTCTATTTTAGGAGCAGCTCAAAAACTGAGTATGAGAAAGGATAGAAGGAGTGTCTTTCAATTAGCCAACTGGAAGAAAAGGAGCAACATACACAGCAATCCAAAAGACAACCAGACAGCCCAAGTTAATGACATAAAGGCCATTCCAAAAGGAGCAAGTGGAAAAAATCTAGGAGATTGCAACACTAAACTACACAAATCTCCTAACACAGAAGGGTGCTACATAAAGGCAGGGAAGCAGATTGATCCAAGAAATTAAAACAAACAAACAAACAAACAAGCAACAACAGACACCCAAAATGGGGGAAAAAAGAAACAGTCGATAACAAAAAAGAAAGGAAAAATCCCCAAAAAGATCACTAAATGAAATAGAGGCAAAAAAATAATAATAATAACTATCAGCTATGAATTCAAAATAATGATGATAGAGAAGAGCAATGAGCTCAGCCAGCTCAAAGAAAACTATAAACAACTCCAGGGAACTACAAAGAACTCCAGGGAAGTTACAAGGAACTTATTGAGGGATACGACAGCATCAGAAAGGACATAGAAACTATCAGTAAGAGCCAAGAGAAAATGAATAATACAATTTCTGAATTGAAGAATACAGAAGAAGAATCAACAGTAGGCTGGAGAAAGCAGAAGACCACATCAGCGAGTTGGAGGACAATGTAGAAAAATGTTCCAAGACAGTACAAGAGAACGAAAAAAGGCTGAACAAGAATGAAGAGGTTTTAAGAGACATGCAGGACAACATGAAACGTAATAGCATCCATATCATCGGGATAGCAAAAAGAGAAGAGAAAGAAGAAATGGAAAACTTATTAAAAAAAAGTAATGATAGAAAATTTCCCTAACAGGATGAGTGAAAATATTACTCAAGATCAGGAAGCACCGAGGGTTTCAATGAAGATCAACCCAAACAGACTAATTCCAAGGCACATTATAATTAAAATGGCAAATTTCAAAGACAAAGAGAGAATCCTAAAAACATCAAGAGAGAAACAGCAAATAACATATAAAGGGCTTCCAATAAGGTTATCAAATGATTATTCAACAGAAACAATTCAAGCCAGAAGGGAATGACAAAAAGTACTTCAAGTAATGGGAAACAAAGACCTGCAACCAAGAATATACCACCCAAAAAAAGGGGATGGATGTAATAAAACAACAATACTTTTTTTTTTACAAAAATTAAAAAATAGAATATGCTACCCAGCAAGGCTCTCATTCAAAATGGAAGAAGAAATAAGGAGTTTCCCAGACAAAAGAAGACTAAAATAATACATCTCTACCAAAGCAGCATTGCAAGAAAAGCTAAAGGGTCTGCTTTAAAAAATAAAATGAAATGAAGAAACTGAGAGACAAAGAGGAACACCAAATTAAAACTGCATTAAGATACCACCTCACACCTGTCAGAATGGCAATCATCAGCAAATCAACAAACAACAAGTGTTGGCGAGGATGCAGGGCAAAGGGAACCCTCATACACTGTTGGTGGGAATGCAGGCTGGTGCAGCCACTGTGGAAAACAGTATGGGGTTTCCTTAAAAAACTAGAAATGGAACTGCCTTTTGATCCAGCAATTCCACTACTTGGACTATACCCAAACAATCCTGAAACACCAATTCATAAGAAACTATGTACACCTATGTTTATAGCAGCACCATTTACAATAGCTAAGTGCTGGAAAAAGCCTAAGTGCCCATCAGTGGATGAATGGATCAAAACACTTTGGTACATTTACACAATGGAATTCTATGTAGCAGAAAGAAAGAAGGAACTTATACCCTTTGCAACAACATGGATGGAATTGGAGAGTATTATGCTTAGTGAAATAAGCCAATCAGTGAAGGACAAATATCATATGATCTCACCCATTATGGGACAATAGTGAGCAAGACTAACAAG
>PVIW01018636.1:0-11210 GCA_004026585.1 Noctilio leporinus | reverse complement strand
ATCAACACAAATTCTGATTTATTCATAAAGTGAGTTAAATCATACCTGAAAAACTAAATTGAGAATTATATTAACATAAAATATTCTAAATGCATGTATTTTCATTTTAATAGTAAAATAAAACTAATATTTTATATACAAGTGGGGTACACCAGTTTCCCTTCCTGACATTTCACTCGGAATTCAGTTTGTCTTGACCAAGGACGGTATCCATCTTGACAGATGAATTCAACATAATCGTCTGTTTTAGAATAAATCTTTTTTTCATATCTCCACTTTAACTTTATATGATGTCTTTCCATCATTTCTTCTGATATTAAACATGCATCTGAAGGAGAAAACAATGAACATAAAACATTAAGTGATATACAAACACTCACTACAGAGTTTTCGGCTTTCATGTAGAACCTTGTACATGGACCCAGAAACCTTTTGCAAAACAGTTTACTGAAAAGCCATCATGTAGATGTTAGTCACTTAAAACTATTACTGATGTAAAAAGAAAGTACTATGTGTGACAATTAAATGTTATAATGAAAAGTTCATTATATCTGTTATGAAGAATTTTCATGAAAGAATCTTTGCTCTGTTGTTGCTTAAGAAATTTTCAAACCCCATTTGCTCACATGTCACTGTTAGGTGGTCCAGCATTCCACAGAAGAACTGTTAACCCTTGAGAATTCTGTGATGAACATCTGAATGTCACGTTCATCCCACAGATTTCCTAGGACCCACGAGAATAGTAACACACTCACCTAAGCATTTGGGTGGATCTGACCACCTCCCATCATGACAGGTTATGATCCTGTCTCCCTGAAGTTCGTAGTAGGCCTGGCACTGGTACTCCACTGACATTCCTGGGGCATAGGCTGCTGCTGGGAATGTGGTGGTGTCACCGTTGTCGATGGTTGGAGGGGGGCCACATTTTCCTCCGGACTCTAAAAGAAGATAAGATTGGATTTAAGGTGGCTGTGGAGGAGGTAGGAGCTCTGCTCACCTCTTCCCGGTGCCAGACTGCATTACAGATAAATTACTGAATAAGCAGCCTGAGTACCAAATGAAGGACAGCTGGACAGGACTCAGGTAGCCAAGGATGTACAGAGGAAGCCACATAGAGACAGGGAAGAAGTGAGGAGACACGGCCAGGCTTGACCCCTGCTCGCATGGCTGGTGGCTGAGAGCTGGTGAGATGCTGGGCCCAGCAGAGCCCCACTGAGGAGTGGGGACTCTTCTCCTCATTCTGGGATCCACAGCCCAGAGCAACTCTCTGTCTAAAGTGGTCACATCTTTCCTCAGATAAATACACCATATGACAGTCCACAAATAGAAGTGGACTATAGCCACCATCACTTGATTTACATGAATGTTTTGTTGCATAGGCACTGCTTCCTTACATTTCATATCAACACATTTCATCTCTAACAGATAGTGTAAGAGGCGGGTGAGGGGGAGAATAAGATATTCTACCTTTGCACTGAGGTGGTTTTGTCCAATTCCCATTTAAACATGTCACATCTGTCTCCCCAAATGGGTCCATAGATGGGATGCATTTATAATACACGGTGTCACCAGACAGATATTTATTTTTCCTGTTTTGTATGCTGGCATTTTCTACTATGGGAGGGCTCCCACAGGAGGTATCTGAATAAAAAGAAAACATTGTGTATCTAACATAACTATGGTTAGAACTCAAATCAATAAATGAAATTCCAACATACAGTATTTCTTGAGGCCTTGAAATCAATAGTTCATCTGTCATAAAAACTGAGAATTTTTCACAAATAACATGTATGATTGAAAAAAAGGAGATAAAGCAGTGCTTTTTCTTCTCTTTTTTTTTAAGGTTTTATTCATTATTTTCAGAGAGAAGGGTAGGGAGGGAGGAAGAAGGGGAGAGAAGCATCCATGTATGGTTGCCTTTCACCTGCCTCCACTACAGACCTGGCTAAAGACCTGGCTTGCAAGCTGGTTATATGCCCTGGCTGGGAATTGAACCAGCGATCTTTGGGTTCACAGGCTGGTGCCTATTCACTGAGCCACCAGCCAGGCCTTGATTTGGTTTTTGTAAGAGTTAAGCTTCTATTTCTTAAATTGCTCCAAGATTAATAGACCTTTTTAGGCCAATGTAAATGATGGCTTTTCTGGACATTTCCCTTTGAGTTTAGCACAAGAAAGGTATGCTATATAAATTCAACATGAATTTATAAACCCTATAAACTCACATTAACAGGTGATTTGGCATCCAATTGGATTTGAAATCATCATGTTTATTAATTGCAATTTTAGGCCCTTGGAAAGATAAAACAGTGGAGATTTCTGTAGAGAATAAGTCAAGAATTAAACCACGGTGAGGAATACCATATAAAGGAAGGAGGTGACCACTCAACAGATCCACACAGAGGCTGAGGGAAAAGAGGAGGAAAAAGAATTTCTAAGCTTGCACCGAGACTCTAATCATTGAGTGGGGGCCAGTGTTTCAGGACACCGCACTGAGCAATGAGATGGAGGTGCGTGAAATCGGCTGGGAGTTGTGACAGCAGCTTCTGCTCACAACCTGGAGTGTGTGCTGCTGCATCTGAGTGAGCCTGGACATGTGCATTTACACCGGGCTCCAGGAAGATGCTGGGTGCCGCTCTAGGGCCACATTGCCGGAATGCTGGGGCTCCAGTGGAAACCGTCAGGAGCACATTCCCTCCCTCTCTGTGAAGGCAGGAACCTTCCTTGATCTGGCCTAAGACGTCAGCTTTGTCCGTTGTCTTAATGATGCTGGAATTGTCAGGATGAGGGGGCAGCTAACCTGGAGGCAGCACGTACCTTCGGCTTTGATTGTACCTGGACTGGAGTTCAAACTGTGACAGCCAATGTTCACATACCTAGGCTGGCCAGAATGTGATCACAGAACCGGAACCGTCCGGGAAGCTCTTGGGAATGAGTTAATGCAGTTAACCTGTCCAGAGATCCCTGGGGAGGCAGGAATGCAGCAGATGGCCTCCTCGATGATCCCACTTAGCTCTTTCTGGTTAATGGGCTTTTGGTTGATGAACTCATTTTCCTTTGAGGTGCCCACCTGTGTAACTGCACGTAGCATGGGGTTAAAATCCCCAGCCAGTGATGTCAAGCCAAAGACGACTTCTCTAAAAGTCTCTTTCCTTAATGCTTCTCATTTTTCCTGTTCCCCTGTTTCCCCATTTCCCAAGTAAACTCATTGCTTGATTTTACAGCAATTTCTGGGTGGGATTTCTCCAAGCAAGGCTGCCTTGACAAGAAGCCATTTTATATTCTATTATTTAAGACACTTCCAAAAATATATTGTAAGAGTTTCTCAAAATACCTCTGCATGTTGGCGTTCCTATCCATTCACCATCCCTACATAGTACCACATTGGATCCATCCATTTGGTAATCATTTTGACATTTATATGCTACTTCTTCTCCTGACTTATAAGATGCCTTGATCAACTTTGAAGGTATGGCATTATCAAAGGTGGGCGGTTGAGGACAAGTTGTTTCTGGAAGGAAAGAAAACCACATTACTGTTCAGCAAACCTTTACAGATGCATATTGGTCAATAATTATACTCTAGAATGATAGGTACGTACCAAAGCAGTGCATACCCTACAATGTTTTTCTGTTAACTTGAGCTACGATCAGCAGTCTGGCCTCAGTTACCTTGAAGGATTGTACAGTGATCAAAAGTGTACTATGGGAACGATGATACTGAAGGCCTGAAGAGATCAGGACCAGACGTCTTACATTTCGGCTCTTTCTTGTCCATAGGGGCCATCTATATTGTGCACATATGTCTATCCTTTACTTCTGTCAAAACCCATTTCCCAGAATTACTGACACATCTTAGAAAACAATATAAACATTGATAAGCAGGTGACTGATGAACTGACAATGAGTTGAGTAATGATGAGACTGATGAGCAGGGACCAGCTGGGCTCAAAGGGGACAAGAAGTTCCAGAATATACATCAAAGCACGTAGAACTCGACCCCATGGGACGTGACCATAGCATGATTTGGTTCCTGCAGCCACACCGTTCATGTGACCAGAAACCAGAACTTTGCAGAGACACCTTGTTAAATTCTAGAATGACTGCAGTTTTCAATTTGCATCATTTGTGCTTTAAACAACAGAAATTTATCAGCCTTGAATAAAATGAAATGCACTATACTTTTGCAATCTGGTATATGGAGCCATTTCCCTCCCGAACATGCTACAGATGCAGATCCGTGAATCCTAAATTCTCGTGCACAGCGGTATGTAAATTCTTCTCCATGTCGGTAACTGCTTTTCCTTTGAGTTTGAGCCTCGTTGGCAATGACAGGCGGTGGTTCACATGGAAGTCCTGAAGGAAAACAGGAAAGATGACTGCTTATCTCACTAACGCTGAAAGTCATTTCAGGTACTGGTTGTCATCATTTCTACTTTCATTTGATCACAACCTGGCTGTGAAAAAGGAGGACATCTTACTTTTTGGGACAGTGTGGATGAGCCTGGAGAATATGATGTTAAGTGAAACAAGCCAGTCACTTACACGTGGAATAAAATGAACAAAATAAACTGGCGAACAAAGTAAGAACAGAGGCGTGGACACATGGAACAGACCAGCAGCTGTCAGAGGGCGGGGAGAGAGGGAGTGAGTGAGTGAAGCTGAGGAAGGGCAGCTGAAGGACAGACACGCGTAGCCCATGGACACAGATGACAGTAGCAGTTGGCAGAGGGAAGGCTGCGGTGGGGGCGGGGTGGGTGGGACAAAGAGGTGCAACATGAGGACATCAGCAATAGTGTCACCAATAAAAATAAAGTAAAAAAAAGTTAAGAAAAACTGAAGAGATTTCGTAATAAGCCCATGACACAAATATATTAGGATATATTTGTTTATGCAAAAATTGGTCAAATTGTTAATACATAAATGGTATATCAACATATAAATGGATTTGTATACCTATAAATCTGAAGAAGGAGGTCTCGTGACTCTGATTTTAACGGATTGGACCAAAAGTAGAGTCTGAGTGCTCACCTACACACTGCGGTGGGTGACTCCACATTCCCAGGGAGCACGAGACTTCCTCCCTGCCCAACAGCTCAAAGCCATCTTCACAGGCATAGCCCAGGGTAGTGCCATGTGCATATGGCTTCAGCTCCATGACCTCTCCTCCTCCTTCTTCTGGCCTGGAGCCACGAACCGTCCCATGTTCTATGTTAGGTGGCTGGGAACATGGCGTTTTCTCTACGTGAAGCATAGAGGTCCAAGGGTCAGGCACAAAGGTCAAGTTTACATGGAAAAATACCATCAAACACGTTTGGGGTTTTAAAATAAGCCTGATTGGAACAAAGGAAGTTATTTAGGAACTAGAAAATATGTGAAGCTTGCAAAGACACAGGTCTCCATAAAATGAAGGCTACTCTGCACTCATTCATTCCCTGGGTCCCTTTGTCCCATGCTGTTCATCTTGACAAGTAAAAGGCTCATCCAGGGGGAGGCATCTGGTGCCCCAATGCTGGTCTGTGCTCATTAGCAACACAAAGAAGAGAAAGTTGATTGACTCCTGCACCTGGACTGTGATTCAGGGTTTCAAGATGAAGGAAACAGGTAACTTGTCCCTTCACACAAAGCCCAAGGGAGTTTTACCCTTGTCTGAAAGACACTTGCAGTGCAAGGGAGCCACTACGGACCGATGCAGCGTGGGATGGACTTCCAGATTCCAGCCTGGCACATCATTTCCTCTGTGTCCTGAATCAGAGAGTTGTCTTGACAGAGAATGGACAGTTTTTCTCCTTCCTGATAATTCACTGTAGTTGTCATATTTTGAGATCTGGGAATCTGAGGTGGAGGTGGACATCTTGGCATTTCTAAAAGGATTAAAATCAGATTGCTTAATGAGAACTCACAAGTTAAGAATATTAAAAGGATAATCTGGTAAATAAAATGGTTGGTCATAATGCCTCTGAAAAGATCAGGTTATAATGCTATGTTCTAGGTTTAAATATGTTACACTTTGTGTCTTGTTTACTACTGCACTATATCACAGCCTTATCTTTCTTTAATTCTTTCAGTGATAGTTCTTGGATAATTTATGCAAAACCCATTTGAATGATTTCTAGCCATTAGAATATCCTAATTGAATTAATTATTCATTCAATAATGGATATAAAATAAAGACTGATATCAGAATCTTAGAACCATTTATTTACAGAGATCCATGATCAAATATATTAGGACTCGATCAAAACCCTCACAAAGTGTAGTGGCCATAGAAACTGAATAGCCACTGGGAAGAGTTACATTTAAAGATCCGTTAATTTTATTTGAACTCTTGGCCGAGGCTCGAATTAGATATGTTGATGAGTGGTTTCTGTGCTGTTGAAAATGTAAAACTCCCCTGCAGGCCTTGTTTCCCAGCTTGCCTCCATTGGTAAAAGACAATATAGGAACTTTCAATAGCCCACTATCTAGTAAAGAAAATAAATTAATCAGCAAAAATCTTTCAAAGAAGGAAAACCACACTACATATCAGATGATTTCACAGCTGAACTCTAGCCATCATTTAAAGGTGAAATAACAACACTGTGTGTCATGATGTTACACACGTACTTGCAGAAAACAGGGGAGCAAAGGATGCTTCTCTGTTGGGTTCCTGAGGCCACAGTAACCTTGACAACAACCGCTGGCAGAGACTTTATGGGACAACTTAACTGTTATTTAATATCCTGCATGATACAGATGCAAAAATTCTTAACACTATATCAGCAAATGAGGTACATGAAAGTAGAGAAAGAATAATGTATTACCATCAACTAGTATTGACTCCAGGGATGAGAGATTTTATATGCAGTTCAATGTATTAAAAAAGTTGAGAAAGTCATATTATCATATCAATAAATTAGAAAAGCCATTTCAAAATGTTCTACAGTTGTGGATGATTAATCTCGTTGCTCAGCCAGTTAGGACTAGAAGGAAATTGACTTAAACTGAAAGGCACCCCAAAATTCTAAACTAACAATGTAATTGTGGTAAGATATTAAATATTGTCTCCCATAAGTCAGAAATAGGATAAAGACATTTATTCTCCTCACTTCCTTTCAACTGTGTACTGAAGGTCAGGACCAGCATAATGAAGGCAACAAACAAAATAGCCAAGTAAAAAGGGACTGGCAGATATACTAGTGTATTGGAATGGTACATTTGACCTACAAAAGAATATAAAACACGAATAATGTAATTTTGTGCAGTTTCAGAGTATAAAATCAATATCCAAAAGTAAAGGACATTTCCTTATACTGAGAGCAAAAATTGGACAATGTGATTATGAAAAATAGCATTGGTAACATCAAAAATACAAAAATATAAACACAGTTTTAAAAACTCTAACTTTTCCACACAAATCATTACTGGGAAAATAAAGGCCAAAATAGTCATTGAAGAGGCATATCAATTTTATGAATTGAATGTTCAGTATGGTTAAGATGCTACTTCTCTCTAATTTACCATTCATTATATAAGCCATCCCTTTCTTTTTACAAGTAGAGGTATTACAGAATTTGGTAAACTTTTCCTGAAATTTCTATGTTGACCAAAAGACCAGGATTAAAACAGTCTAGAACACAAAGGCCACAGCTGGTGAAAACACATTAGACTCCAGAACTCACTGTCAAGTAATAGTTATCAAGGCAAAATGGTGGGGACAGGACTGGGAAATTGGGTAAAGGAACTAACTAGAGGGTTGAGAAATAAATGGTTATTTCCAGAGTCAACTGATGTTTTCTCCAAAGCTTTCCCACTCACCTTGCTAGAATAATTAAATGTCCACATATGGAAGAGAACACCAGCTCTTATTTTACGCCATCCTCAAACTTAATTTCACACGGAGAACCCACCTCAATATAAATGCTAAAACTATATAAAGCCTCTTAGAAAAAAAATGTAGGTGGACATGTGAATTTTACTATCATTATTTCTTGTTTCCATTAAGATCTAAAAATAAATGGACCTTTCAATAGTAAATTTGCTTTTGCATTAGCACAAAACTGCTTTCTGTATATTCTAAACCTGAGGAAATTGGTAAAATACTGAGGATAGTGCTTCAAGGTGCCCAGTTGTTGGAGAAGGGCAATGCAGACATAAAAAGTGAGGAGCTGGAACGAACCCTGTGCTGTTGGAAGTGGTGGTGGCAATAAGACTCTCTTCCAGACAGATACGGGTGAACAGAATGATAGATGACTCAATGGGTAGATGCCTACGGAGCTACATGGGTACGTCTATAGATAAGTATAGACATCCCTAGATACTAAGAGAGATGCATAAGCATCGTAAGTATAGGCATAAGCTCATTTGTAACATACAAAATTAGTAGCAATGGTATTCCAATAGTAATGAGCACACCTATTGCCCAATGTCAAAGTCACCACGTTCTTGCGTGGTTTGCTATACAGCTAATGAATGCGCATGATGCAATCTGTATTTTGAAACAGTGCTCTGGTCATGCTCTAAATCAATGTCTATCTGGAAATTATTTGCAACAAATAGTTAATAACAAATTTTAAGACACACAAAAAAAGACCGTTAACAAGGTAGAAAGAAATAGGATGACATTGAAAATGTTATAATCAAGAGCTTACCTGTGCAGGTGACTTCGGGGACCCATCTTCCATTTACGCAGACTGAGTGTTTCTGTTCTGCCTTCCTTTTACATGTATAATTTATTTTCTCATTGTGGGTATAGGCACGCCAATTTGACCGGATTATCTCATATTCATTTGACCTTGATAATTTACATTCCTTAAGGTTATCTGTGGCTATAAAATGAAAACATTCCTTTGAAAACACTAATTATGAGACTCTAAGCAACTAATAAAAACAATTATAGAATCCAGAGCATAATGAAATTAGAATTTATGTGGATCAATTCCACCAGCAAAGTTATTCCTGATCATGGTACAGGAGATGGGCTATTATGTAGGACATAGAGAGAGGTTCACTTTTTGCTTTATCCACACAGTGAAGAGTTGTCACATGCCTGACTTTGGCCCCATTTGAAACCTAGGCAAATGTTCCCATCTATTCTTTTCTTGATCTCACACATTTCCACATTAATTTGTATCCATAATCTTAAAATGTTAAAAAAATTATCTGTGGGAATAGGATATATGAAGTTGTGAGTTTAGTTATATTATCTCAATAAAGTTAATGTAAAATAACAAGAGAAGTTGATCTAAGGTATAGTGTATAGAATGTGAATGTTTAAGCACATCTTTTGCATGAGCACCAAAATCAAGAACAAGAAATTGGGTGCTTAGGCCAAAGCTTATTACACACACACACACACACACACACACACAGAAGCACACTTTAGAACCTTTGAGAAGCTGTTTTCTACACCCGATCATCCTAGAATCAATATTATCATGCCATAATAATGACTTTTTTCTGGTTCAGTATGAGTTATATATAGATTATAAAAGTTTTTATATAGCTATCTACTTCAAAATTTCAATGCATATGGTGAATCCTTTCTGAGTTTTATGTCAGTGTAAGTCTTAGGAAATATGTGCTAATAATTTGTTAATGATGAGAGTTATGTGAACATAAACAGAACAAAGAAAATTCAAGCAATTAGCCAAAAAACAGTAATAATTTTGGAATACAACTTTGAGAAAAACATAAATGAGATTAATTTTAAACACAAGAGTTTTAAGAATAAGTCCTGGAGGAAAGATGGTGACAGAGTAGAGAGCAGTGCTGATGGTATTCTCGAGTACCAGAGCAGCTAGAGGACAAGATAGGGAGTGTGGGACATCTTCAGGGCCCTAAGAATTCGAGCAGTCAGCATCTGGACACAGGGGAGCACAGCCCAGAGGCAGAGGAGGCCAGCAGGAGAGTAGCCCACAGGCCCAGAATACAACTAGACAGCCCAAATAAAGAACACACCAAGAACAGCAGTGGAGAAAATCTGGGAGATGGCAACATTAAACTCCACAGATCTCCTATCACAGAAGGATGCTCAACTAAGGCAAGGAAGCAAAGCAGGTTAACCCAAGGAAAGAACAACAAAAATAAATAAATAAATAAATAAAAAGCAAGCAAGAACAGACACTCAAAATGGGGGAAAAAAGAATCAGTCCATCACCAAAAGGAAAGGAAGAATCCCCAGAAAGAACACAAAATGAAACAGAGGCACCTGAACTATCAGATAAGGAATTCAAAAGAATGATGATAGAGAAGCTCAGTGAGCTCAGCCACATCAAAGAAAACTGTAAACAACTCCAGGAGAACTACAAAGAACTCCAGGGAAATGACAAAGAACTCCAGGGAAATTACAAGGAACTTACTGAGAACTATAACAGCATGAAAAAGGACATGCAAACTATCAATAGGTGCCAGGAGGAAATGAAGAATACAATTTCTGAATTGAAGAATACAGTAGAAGGAATCAACAGTAGGCTAGAGGAAGCAGAGGACCAGATCAGCGAGTTGGAGGATAATGTAGACAAATACTCCAAGACAGTACAAGAGAATAAAAAAAGGCTGAATAAGACTGAAGAGGGGTTAAGAGAGCTGCAGGACAACATGAAACATAACAACATCTGTATCATAGGAATTCCAGAAGGAGAAGAGAAATAAGGAATGGAAAACATGTTAAAAAAAAAGTCATGATAGAAAATTTCCCTAACATGATGAGTGAAAACATTAATCCAGTTCAGGAAGCACAGAGGGTCCCAATGAGGATCAAGCCAAACAGACCAACACCAAGGCACATTATTATTAAAATGGCTAATTTCAAAGACAAAGAGAGAATCCTAAAAGCATCAAGAGAGAAAAGACAAATAACATACAAAGGGGCTCCAATAAGGCTATCAAATGCTTATTCAACAGAAACAATTCAAGCCAGAAGGGAATGGCAAAAAGTATTTCAAGTCATGGTAAACAAAGGCCTGCAACCAAGAATACTCTACCCAGCAAGGCTCTCATTCAAGATAGAAAGAGAAATAAGGAGCTTCCCAGACAAAAAAAGACTAAAAGAATACATCTCTACCAAACCAGCATTGCAAGAAATGCTAAAGGGTCTGCTATAAAAATAAGTAAACAAATAAAATGAAGAAACAGAGAAAGCCAAAGAGGAATACAGACACAAAGGGAGAAAATGGCAATGAATAAGTATCAATCAATAATCACCTTAAATGTAAATGGATTAAATGCACCAAT
>PVIW01018635.1:0-11201 GCA_004026585.1 Noctilio leporinus | reverse complement strand
TCATATGGTATTTGTCTTTCACTGACTTGCTTATTTCACTAAGCATAATACTCTCCAGTTCTACCCATATTGTTGCAAAAGGTAGGAATTGCTTCTTTCTTTCTGCTGTGTAGTATTCCATTGTGTCAATGTACCAAAGTTTTTTGATTCATTCATCCACTGCTTTTTATTTTACCTAATTTATATGGTTAAGTGTTTGGAAGCCTCTGTATCTGTCGATCTTTGCTGCATGATAGTAAATTATTTAACTACAGTTGATCAAATAATGAAATTGTATACACCTAATTTTTCTTTTCAGATCCAAGAGTATATAAGGTTCTTGTTTTAAGTAATCACTTTTATAAACTATCAGTAAGCTGACTTGACTTTTAAAAGGCAAGCCAAAGTAAATAAATACAAAGCTTCCTGCTATGCCTTGCCATCATCATCTTGAAGAACACAAGTTTCATATTCACATGGAAAGACATATTGCAGATGTTGATGATTAACTAGAAACAGAAGCCATAGGGGATATGTTAGACTAAAGAACTGTTAAATGAGACATGTTCCCAAGACACTTGTCTCTTGAAAACAGTCTGTAACTAAAATCTTTTAAACAGCATTCTGTTATTTTATAAACCATTATTTTTAAAAGGTAATAGTCAATACCCAAATTTGAGACGTAGCCATACAGCTACATTATGTGGCCTCATATATCCATAAATTGAAGTTCTCCTTTTGCATTGAGTTTAGTTATAGTAGTGAATATTCTGGTGGCTGGCAAAAAGTAACAGCAGCCTTGGGAATTGAGATAATTCATGATCTATATCCCCAGTGTACTGCTACTTCATTTAAGCTACGTAGGTACACAATAAATGAAATATGCATTCTTTAGTCTGGTCTTAGGAGATGATGGAAGACATGGGGTGGGGGGCATATCTATGTCCAGTAGTCCTCAACTGAAAGACTACTTTCCCCATTCCAAGCTGTGCAAGCTTTCGTATAGTGATTGACTCATTCGAAAGATGGGACTAATAATACCAGATATTATAAGTACTAAATTAGGTGATGCATTTAAAACAACATGGATAGTAAGCTTAGTTCACTACTTTTAATCAATACGTGGTAGTGATTACTTTTTAAAGGGCTAACTTTGAGAAAATAGTCTCTCCATTGTATTAAAACTCACGTTTAAATTTTTAAACTTTAGATCTATTACAAGTTGGAAGACTAATATAACGCTTCCCCTCTTCCTTTTCATGTTATTATTACTTTTTTCCTTTTCAGCTACTCATTGAAATCTCATTTATAATTTTTCTGGTAGAAGTGTTAGTAGGTAATGCATTTCCAGTATATGAATAGCTTTTGGAATCAGTAAATTCCAAAGAGTAGTCTCAGACAGTGGAACCAAACTTCGAAAAGTAGCTTAGAAAAGGCTATACTTATGTAGCCTTTAGACATTTTTTATATTATCGTCCTGAATTGCTATGTAATTTTAAGAGTACTTGTCTCATCTAACAACAACAACAACAACAACAACAAAAGGAACCTTGTATTTTGTCTGTGTTTCCATTACGCATTTTTCTTTTCTCCTGGAGGCTAAATAATAATAGTGTAATCAGTAGTAGTAGATCCTATAGTTATTTAAGTCCACGCAATATAGATCCGCTAGATACTGGTATGAATATCTTATACTGTGTTGTGAAAAATGTGATAGTTCATAGTCCTGAATTTGCTTTTTAAAAAACAAAATGAAGAAAAGATTACAAATACCATACAGCAGACTCGAGTCATTTGATATTTTAATTTAAAATGCTTTTATCAACTTTATTGTGATCTAATTGACATATAACATTGGGTAAGCAAAAGGTGTACAATGTGATGATTTGATCCATGCATACATTGTGAAATGGTTACCACAAAAAGGTTAGTTAACACATTGTTAACTGGTCACAAAAAAATTCGTGGTTTCAAGCCCAAACATTATTGACCAATAACAAGTTAACTTGTGCTTGCACTTGCATTAGCTTTTGCCATCAAATTGCCGATCAACAATCTGTTAATATATTCATAACCTCACATAACCACAATGTTTTGATATGTAGGGAGAACATTTAAGATCTACTGTCTTAGCAACTTCCAAGTATATAATACAATATTGTTAACCATAGTTACCATGCTGTGCATTAGATGCCAGAACTTATTCATTAAGTTGGAAGTTTGCACCCCTTGACCCATACCTGCTCATTTCCCCACCCTCTAGCCCCTGGAACCCACCATTCTACTCTTTACTTTTGTGAGTTTTGGTGTTTTTAGATGCCACATATAAATGATACCCTATAGTATTTGCCTTTCTATGTTTCCTGACTTATTTCACCTAACTTAATGCCCCCAAGGTTCATCCATGTTGTTGCAAATGACAGAACTCTCTTTATTATGGCTGTTATATGTGTGTTTGTGTGTGTGTGTGTGTGTGTACACATATACGTATATGTATCATATCTATATATACACATGTATTATACACACACACACACACATATGTGTGTGTGTGTGTGTGTGTGTGTGTGTGTATATATATTTGCCTATTTTTTGGTCAACAGGCACTTAGATTATTTCCATTTCTTGTCTGAGTAATTTTTAGATCTTTCTCCCCCATGGACACATAAGAAAGAAAGTCTGGTGGATCAAGTACAGTTGTTTTAAGCAGAACCACATATAGCTGTCAATGTCTCACATGGAAAAAGACTGGAAATTAAGTACTCAGCAGTTTTGTTTTTTGTTTTTCAAGAAATACTTAAGTAATTTGCAAGCTAGAACCCACAGGGACCAAATTTAAATAAGAAATTTAGGGACCAATAATTCTACTAAAATATTTTTCCCTCTGGTATTTAGGCAGTTGCTCTGCTACATTACCATACTTACCCCATCCTGCCAGATGCCTGCTGTAATATTTACTCCGACTTTCCTGTATCAAATGTGTTAATTACATGAGAATTATCCCACCTGCTCTAAGTGTTTATTCAGAAATGAAACCTATCACTGCTGCCTTTGATGCAGGTATTGTGTCATCACAGGGAACTCTTCAACTGCTATATGTATATGGGGACTGGGCCCTGAAAGCTAATAGAAATGCAACTATTGCCCTGGCTGGTGTGGCTCAGTGGCCTGAGTGCAGGCCTGCAAACCAAAGGCTTGCCTGTTTTGATTCCCAGTCAGGCAGGGCACATGCCTGTGTTGCAGGTCAGCACCCCCCACCCTTCCCATTGTGGGCGTGTGAGAGGCAACCACACATGGATGTTTCTCCCCCTCTCTTCCGCCATCCCCCTGTCTCTGAAAATAATTAAGTAAAATATCTTTAAAAATAAATGCAACTATTTTCATTGTTAAATGATCCCGCCTCTTATTTCTTTGAGAATCAATTTTACATTTGAGAGAAGTGAGGTTGAACTCTGTTTCTCTAATGGCATAAAATGAACATGTTTTCGTATACATTTAGATTGGATTACCCTGATCAGGGATCATTTTAATCCTTTATTTATTATTTTTATTTTTTAAAGATTTCATTAATTTTTTTAGAGAGAGGGGAAGGGAGAGAGACAGGGAGGGAGAGAGACATCAATGTATGGTTGCCGTTCACCTGCCTCCAGCCACGGACCTGGCTGGATACCTAGCTTGCAACCTGGTTATGTGCCCTGGCTGGGTTAATCCTTTATTTTTATGACACTCAATAATTGGTACACATTGTCTAATGTGTAATATCCATGACATGTTCTTCCTGTCTTCCTTACTCAACACTGTCAGGAAGAATTTGAAAATGACAAAGTAAGTGGTCAGTTTTAAAATTATACTGACACACGCTTGTGACTAAGTTTTCCAATCTTCAGGTCAATGCCTGAACATATGTATTTTTTAAAATGATCATGGGACATATTTCCAATAGCATTTATCTTGATGTTCCATAAGGCGTACCTCACACAGGTCTCACTGAGCTCAAAACTTACGTTACACTGAAAAGCGGTGTACTTCCCCATGGTGATTCCTGGGAGCATTTTCATATCTCAATATTTTATATGAAGTCTAGTCTAATTTTACATACCTGAATGGCTATTGGTACAATAGTCAACTTTGGTTCAGTAGTGCTTTTGTCATGTGCATTTGGTCTAAACATTAGATTTAAAGACATTAATCAAGCTTTGTCTGATGTTTAGTCAAGTTTCCTCTTTACACTGCTAATTTAAAGCAAAGAGGATTTCTTTGTGGTATGATGAAGAGGGAAATGTAATTGATGACAAGACTTTTATAAGCATTCCTACCTCATTTAATCTTCAAACGTGGGGTGAAGTAAATATTGTTGTTTCACGTTTGAGATAACATAGTCTGTGAAGCAGCTTGTTTATGATCACAGGATAAGAACATGGCAGGGCTGGAACATGAACTTATTCCTACCTAGCTCCAAAGGTCATGTCCTCAATACTCTTTAATGTAGACTGTCAGAAATGAAAAGTAAATTCCTTTGTCTTTATTAAACTACACGTTCCTAGAGCCAAATTCTCCAAAAGTTCTGCTACCCCTTCTATGACAAGATAACACAATTGATTAGTACAATGTTTGTTTGTTTGTTTTTATATTGTGAACCTCCAAAACAAAAAATATTGATGGCTATGAATGGGCTTTGGATACTTTAGGGAGCTAGGCTATTACATATCAGGCTCTTCTGACTTCCCACTTTTAAAAATGCCATATTTGAGGTCCATTTATTTATTTATGTTTGTAGTCTCATTGGTGTGAAAAAATTCAAATAGACCAAACCCTGTTCCTGTTTGCTTCTGTATTACAACTAATACCAATGCAGGTATGACAGTGGTGGAAAACCCCGCATAGTTTCTCCAAGGGAAATTTGTTTCATTGGAAGGAGTCATCGTCAAAAACCAATAGGAAGATTTACTAATGGCTCTTCTTTTGCACAGACATGTTTTCATCTTAACCAACGGATATGATGGAGTGAAATTTATTTGGAAGCTATCACACAAGATAAACACTAGTAAAACTGTTTTCCTTGGCTTCTTTATACCTTTTCAGCACTGTCCTTTCTCCCTCTCTCCCTCCTACTCTTCCATTCTGTGATGCTTGCGGTATTAGGCACATATGTAAACATATGTAACCCTCTCATTTTCACCAAAACGTGAGTTTGATGACATGATTTCCATTTCATGGATGAGGAGGCATGTTCTGTGAAATGCAAGGGCACATAACCAAAATGTGGAAAAGCAGGTTTTATGGGCCTGAACAACGAACGTGTAAGGTTAATGCTCTTGCTTGTATCCCAAGGCTTCAATGGGGAGCCGCAGAAACCAGATAATGCTGAGCCAGAGAACACAATTGGCCTCTTTGATGTCTGGATACATAAGTATGGGTATTTTCTAGGTTTTGCAGGCATTAGTGACTCGCTTCTCTAAGAGAGTAGGGTAAGTTCCTTAGTAAAAGGCAACTGTCTAAAAACATAAGAGCTTGATCAACCCGATCATAGAATTGCCTTTGGAAAAGAGCGCACTGAAACAGGAGTACAGTGGTCTGAGTGAAGACCTAACCGTAGAGAAAATTGTGTTCAAAGACATAGAGAGATGAAAGGACATACTGACTGGAGTCTGGAACATGTTTGTACGGTCGTATGAGTGTGGGAGGTGTGTCTATGTACGTAGGTAAGTTTAGATGAGCCTGGACCATTAACAAGCTTGTGAATTTGATCAGGTTTCCATTTTAGAAAAATATACCTAAGGAGAATGGAGACTAGTTTGGAAACCATTGCAAAACTAAGACACAGGGGTGAAACAGACTTAACTCTGATGAGAAATTCTAGATTAGAGAGAAATTCTAGGCCTTAGTTTACAAAAATACATAGAAAAGACCTGGTTCTTCAGGCATGCAATGCTCACAGACAAACTGCATTTAAAATAGAAAATTTGCAAATGAACATACATCTATCCCATCCTATCAAGAGGAAATTCTATATACATTTACTTTCATTTACACATGAATTCCTTCATTAATGCAAGCAGAAGTTCAGTCTAGGTCTGCACTATAAATCTTTCTAGCTATAAATTTTCCTATCCCAGACAGATTCAGCTGTTATTTAAAAATGTAAAGACAAAGGCTCCGGCCTGCGAACCCAAAGGTGGCAGGTTCGATTCCCCAGCCAGGGCACATAACAAGGTTGCAAACCAGGTCTCCAGTCAGGTCTGTGGCTGGAGGCAGGTGAAAAGCAACCAGACATTGATGTGTCTCTCCCTCTCTGCCTCTCTCCCTTCCCCTCTTTCTAAAAATAATGAAATAAAATCTTTAAAAAAAGGAAAAGAAATGTAAAGACATTGCTTAATTTTTTACTTTAAAGTTATGAGTGTATTTTAAATTGATATTCATGAAATGCAAAGATGAATTGCACCTGAATAGATCTGTGTGGTTATTTGAGGTTGCTGGGTACTTTTACTCACACATCTATTTTGCACACTAGATTTTCAGGGCTTGAAACTCCTCGCTGTTCTGCACCTGTGTTGCATGATATGGAAACACACTTTCACAGTCACTTTTTATGAATATAGTGACAATTTTTAAACATATTGAATTGCTAAGTACGATAAGACAACAGAATGACAATTTCTCCTATGATTTCGATAGTGTCCGATCTGGTTTTGGGCCTTAACGCAATCCTAATAAAGGAGATCATTTCATTTTTGAATAAGGCTACCATTTTGTTGTTATTGTTCTGCACAATTATGTTGAAATTCATCCCATGTTGTGGCTGACACCACAAGATCATTTTAAAGTAACTTTATATGTACGGTTTTATTTTTTACAAACGCTTGATATAACAATGCAATATTTGCAATGCTATAAAAATATGAGAAGGCTATATGTGAGTATTGATCTAATAGTTGGTGAAATGCATAAAATATTGACGAACCCAAGCAGAAGCTCATTTAGAAATTTTTATTCGCATGAGATGTTAAATTTACAGCTGTTGTAGAGTCCAAGTTGTACATGCACAGTGAGACATCAGCATGAATTCTGACTGACTGATGTTAACATGAGAGAGAGAAAATAGCCAAGTAAGTAGTAAGTAGAAAATTGTCTAATCTCCTTCCCAGGTGTCCTTATATGTTTGTGAGAGGAGTTTCATCACTCGGTGTATAGGAGTCTTAACAGAATCATAAGTCCATTTCTTCCTGAGAAACATCTTCTCAAGCACACTTGGCATCCTGTAGCCCTTGCTTATGATGAAATCTTTGAAGGCAATTGGTCCATAAAGTTCATCAATAATGTCCGGTTCAAGATGCCTTCTATAATTCCAGTATTCCTCTTCTTCCACGACTTTGGGGTCCATCAAAGGTTCATCATTTATGAGCTTTTTCCAGGACTTGGGGTTCAGGTACCATGCTCCGTACCTTATCTTCACCCGCTTAGGCTTATAAGGATCAGGTGGTTTCCAGAGTTTCCTCTCCCAGTTTCCTTCCTGTAGGGAGAATTTTCTCTTGGTAATGTCATCTAGACTTTTGCTGCAGTTCAGTTCCAAAGGGAGATGCGTTACTTTCTTTATTTTGCCCGTATTATAGGTAGCTACGAACTTGTAGTCAATTTCAAACTGTTTCATGATGAACGCTTCATCAATGCCCAGGTCTCCAAAAGTCTCAAGCCATTTGCAGAATTTACGAACTTCTCTTGGGACTTGGGAGTCAAGAAGACCTTTGGGCAATGGCTTTTTGCTTGACTTCTTTTTCTTCTTCTTTCTCTTTGTCTCAGGAAACAACCTGTTTATACATGCCAGGAGAGACTCCTTAGGAGGTTCCGTGTCCACTTTGTCAGGAGCTCCCAGGTTGGCTTCGTCAGGAGGTTCTGGGTGGACTTTGCCAGGAGATTCCGGGTTGAGTTCGTCGGAAGGTCCCAGAGTGACTTGGTCGGGAGCTGCCAGGTTGACTTGGTTGGGAGGTCCCAGGGTGGCTTGGTCAGAAGGTCCTGGACTGACTTGGTCAGGAGGTCCCGGACTGACTTGGCCCGGGGGCCCCACAGTGACCTGGTTGTGAGATCTCCGCCTGAATTGACCGGGAAATGCCGGCTTGACTTGGCCGGGAGGTCCCGGACTGACTTGGTCAGGAGGTCCGGGACTGACTTGGCCCGGGGGCCCCACAGTGACCTGGTTGTGAGATCTCCGCCTGAATTGACCGGGAAATGCCGGCTTGACTTGGCCTGGAGGTCCCGGGCTGATTAGGTTGTGGGATCTGCGCCTCAACTGACTGGGAGATGTGGGCTTGACTTGGCCTAGAGCTCTTAGGCTGATTGGGTTGTAAGATCTCCACCTGAATTGAATGGGAAATATCGGCCTGACTTGGGCTGGAGGTCCCGTGTTGATTAGGTTGTGAGATCTCCGCCTGTAGTGACTGGAAAATCTCGGCTTGACTTGGTCAGCAGATCCCGGCGGGGTAACTTGGTCAGGAGATCCTGGGTGGGCTTCCTCAGAACCTTCTCCATAAAGCTTTGCGAGGGACTTCGTGTGCCTGGCGCTCTCGCAAGAAGCCCAGGTGTCCTCTAGCTTCCTGTCAGGATCGAGCACTTCCAGCACCTTTAAGGAGATGTCTGCAGGTAGACTTTCCCCCAGGTTTGGGCAGCCAGCCAAGGAACGCTGGGTCAGGTTGGCTTCGATCTTCTCCACAAAAGCCTTGCGTGCTTTCTGCGCTGGCGACAGCTTGGAAAGCAGTTCTCCCTTGGGCAGCTTTTCTGGACTCTTACGCGGGGGAGGCCGGGGTCGATGAGCGATCGTGGGGATAAAGCCCTCCCTAGGCCTACGAATAATCAGGTTATCACAAGGTGGGCAGCCCGTTCTGAAATCGTCCAGCCCCTCTCTCACAAATGTCCACAGCCGGCTGTCCATGGATGTGGGGCACTTCTGAAGCCTGTTCCTGTGCTTTGCCAAATAGTTGGAAGGTAGCTTGTCCCTGTCCCTGTACCAGGGCTTACAGTGCGTGTCCAGGGGCATGGGTTCCAGAGGCCCTGGCTCTAACAGCCATTTTTTGTTGGGCTGCGGCACCAACAGCCTCCTCTTGTCTGGCTGCAGCAAGAACAGCCTCTTCTTGTCTGCCATGGTACTGCTGGCCCCAGGGGGCCCAGGGGTTGAGTGGTTTGTTGTTCCAGGCGCTCTGGTTGCTAGGAGACCATTACCACGTGCTGCTGGATTCTTTCCGGGGTGGGCGGGTGGGGGCGGGGGGTGGGGGGTCAATGTAGGCGCACTGCGCATCCTGCAGGGAAGGTGCATTCTTTGGGCAGGTCGAGAACTGTTCCAGTGTACAAACACCCCACAATATCTTTATCCACTCACCGTACAATGAACTTTTTGGGGTGGTTTCCAGTTTGAGGCTGTTGCAAATCAAGCTGCCACAAATATTCCATGTATTCACATCTTTGTACACATACTTTCATTTCTCTTGGGTCAATTTTACCTAGGAATTGAATGGTGGGAGCATATGATTCATGTTTTCTGTCCATTTTAAATAATAATCAGAAAAACAGGGCCATGCTGAGCCATATTAAAGCCTGAGGACAAAGGCCAGGCCAGTAATACTATTGATTGATCTTGATTTAACAGGATTTCTTTACCATGAGTTTTTGGAAGTAATTTTGTTTTGTTTAAATTTTTATTAAATTTACGGGAGTGACATTGGTTAATAAAATTATGTAGGTTTCAAGTGTACAATTCTATAATACATCATCTGCATATTGTGTTGCCTGTTCACCACCTAAGTTGATAGGTGTTTGTAATCATTTTATGAAGGATACTACCAACCTTTTCCAAAGTGGTTGTAGTATTCAGTATTCCTTCCCTAGCGCATGAGAATTGCACTTCCAGCACATATCCCCCAACTCATGGTATGGTAGGTTAGTCATTTTAATTTGGGCTATTCTAATAGGTGTGTAGTGGTATTTTGTTGTGGATTCAATTTGTGATTCCCTAATACTAGTGTTGAGCATCTGTTTATATGCTTATTTGGCACCTATATCTCTCTTTGGATGAAGTGCCTGTTCAAATTTTTTGCACATTTTTAAATTGTGTTGCTTGGTATCTTATGGGGTCTTTTCTTTTTTTTTTTTTTTCCTTTTTAGAGAGAGGGGGAGGGAGAGAAACATTGATGTGAGAGAGAAACATCAATCAGTTGCCTCTCACATGCACCCCAACCAGACCCGCAACCCAGGCATGTGTCCTGACCACATGCCTTTTGCTTTGTGGAACACTGGCCAATCAATTGAGCCATGTCAGTCAGGGTTCTCATAGAGCCTTGAGGGTTCTTTGTGTACTTTGGATGGAAGTGCTTTATCCAACACATGATTTGTAAAATGTTCTCTCCATCTGTGGCATGCCTTCTTATTGTGTTAACAGTATCTTTCAAAGAGCTGAGCTTTTACATTTGATGAAGTTCAATTTATCAATTTGTTCTTTGATAGACTGTTTTCTGTGTTGTAGCTAAGGAAACTTTGCCTGGCCAAAGGTCACAAAGGTTTTATTTTTTTTTTTCCATGCTGCTAAAAGTGTTATAATCTTGAGTCTTACATTTAGATCTGTCACCTGTTTCAATTTAATTTTTTAAATAATATAAAATATGAATCAAAGGTTTTATTTTTTTTGCCTGTGCATATCGAATAGTTCCAGATTTTCTTTCAAAAAGAGGAGATTTCTCCACTGAATTACTTTTGTTACTTTGTAGGTGTCAGTTTTCCATATTTCTGGGGATCCGTTTCTGAACATTCTCTACTATTTCATTGACTTCTCTGTGTTTACACCAATTCTGTGCTATGTTGATTACTTTATATTTTACACTATCTTGAAATTAAACTGTATTAGTCCTCATCTCCTTTCTTTTTCAAAGCTGTTTTGATTCTTGTGGGTCCTTGGAATTTTATAGGAATTTTCAAATCAGTTTGTCAGTGTCTACAAAAAGAAAGCCTTTTGGGATTTGATAAGCTTTCTATGGAATCTATAAAGCACTTTTGAGGTAATTGGCATCCTAACATTAGGGAGCTTCCTGACCCATGAAAACATTGACCTCTCTCCATTTATGTATGTGTTCTTTCATTTATCTCAGCAATATTTTATAGTTGTTGGTGTATAGGTCTTTCACCAAATCTTGAATCTCTAGATTTTCTCTAAATATTTAACGTGATTGATACTATTATGAGTA
>PVIW01018634.1:0-11213 GCA_004026585.1 Noctilio leporinus | reverse complement strand
CGCCGGCCTGCGAACCCAGAGGTCGCAGGTTCGATTCCCCAGCCAGGGCACATAATCAGGTTGCAAACCAGGTCTCCAGTCAGGTCTGTGGCTGGAGGCAGGTGAAAAGCAACCATACATTGATGTCTCTCTCCCTCTCTGCCTCTCTCCCTTCCCCTCTTTCTGAAAATAATGAAATAAAATCTTTAAAAAAAAAAAACAAAAAACTTTGGTACATATACACAATGGAATTCTATGTAGCAGAAAGAAAGAAGGAACTTGTACCCTTTGCAACAACATGGATCGAACTGGAGAGTATTATGCTTAGTGAAATAAGCCAGTCAGTGAAGGACAAATATCATATGATCTCACCTCTTACGGGACAATAATGAACAAAACTAACAACAACCAACACAGAACCAAGTATATGAATACAAGGAATAAGCCTTCAGTGGTCAGGGGAACGGGGTAGGGGGTAGGGAGAGGTAGAGGCAAAGATGGGGAGCAGCTTAGACAAGAACCTAGTATAAAGGAACCATGGACATGGACAACAGGTGGGATTGACTTTGGGGGGAATGGGTGGGTGGGTGGGGGGACAGAGGGGAGCAAAAAGGGGATGGATGTAATACAACAACAATAAAATTAAAAAAAAATAAAATGAAAAAAAAAATTCCCAGACAGTGCAAGAAAATGAAAAAAAGACTGAAAAAAATGAAGAGGTTTTAAGGGAACTGAAGGAGGACAATGTGAAATGCAACATCCATATCATAGGGAAACCAGAAGGAGAAAAAGAAAAACAAGGGATAGAAAATCTGTTTGAAAAATCAGCTTTCTGAACTTGATGAGCAAAAACATCACCTAATATCAGGAAATACAGAGGACCCCAATAAGAATGAAGCCAAGACACAACATAATTGAAATGGCAAATTTCAAAGAAAAGAGAAGAATCTTAAAAGCAGAAAAGAGAAACAGCTAATAAAATACACAGGAGCTCCAATAACATTTTCAGCTGATTTCTCCACAGAAACACTACAAGCCAGAAGGGAATGGCAAAAAAAATATTCCAAGCAATGAAAAACAAAGGCTTATAACCAAGAAACTCCCTCTACCCAGCAAGACTCATTCAAAATGGAAGGTGAAATAAGGAGTTTCCCAAACAAAAGAAGGCTAAATGAACATCTCCACCAAACCAGGTGCTAAAGGGTCTGCTTTTAAAAGATGAAGAAACAGATAGAGACAATAATGAACAAAACAAACAACAAGCAAAACATAACCAGATACATGGATACAGTGAATAGACCTTCATTGGGCAGGGGATTGGATTAACAACTAAAGGAAACAGACCAAGACAGCGGAACTCTGGTAGCCTCCAACTAGCTGACTAGACCCAGACTGGGACAGGAGCAGGACTAGACCCAGACAGGGGGAGCAGGGAGGAAGAGGCAAAGAAGGGAAGCAGTTCAGTCAAAAAAACTAGTATGGAAGAACAATGAACATGGACAAGTGGGATTGACTTTGTGGGGGAGTGGGTGGGTGGGGAAGGGGACAGAGGAGAGTAAAAAGGGGATGGATATAATACAACAACAATAAAATTTAATTTAAAAAATGCTAGAATACTATTCTACAAAGTTATTTAAATTCTAGGGATTTTAATTTTTTACCTCAACTTAGTAGACATCATAATTTCTAATCTGGGGACCAGCTGAGCACTGAAGGCTTCAACTTGTAAAGCACATGTAGAGGAAAAACAGAGGGTATTGAAAGAAGTAAGACCTGTGCACAGCCAAAAAAAAAAAAAAAAAAAATCAATCTACTATTTAAGATGGAAAACTCCAAAAAGAATAAGTTGTAGTTCCAGTAGCGTAAAATAAAGTTGAATTGTATTATTGGAGAGGGGAGGATCTGATCCAAAGAATCAAATTCATTTTTTACTATAGGTTTGACACTTTCTCTAGGACAACTTTCACAAAAGTGAATTCTGCAATATACCATTTCTGTGATATAGTTCATAAAAATTGCATTCCAGAGTAAAATAAGTATTAAATAAGAAAAAAACTGCTTAATTTGCTACAATATATCTACAATACTACCATTTAACTTGTAATAATTATATAAGCTATTGGCATATTTTAAATGTTTTGTATTAACTCTTCAAAATCCAGTATGCGCTTTAAATATGTGTAAAAATATGTATGTGTGTAAATGTATTTTTGCATGTGTTTGGTAATATTGCACTTCATATTACTTAAAAGAGTAATTCTTTAAACAGGTGAATTAATGTAGGCATTTTTAAATAATGAAAAGAAAACTTTGCATTAATATGATTTGAGAAGCTGACAGTAGGCAGTAATTAAATGGTGAATTGTCTGGATGTGAAAGGAAAAAAGAAGTACACTTTGACGGTTACAGAACAGACAGGGGGATGTTAAGAAGAATAAAGGAAATGGAGTAGCCAAAGAACTTATATGCATTGCCAGAGGAAATGGGGTACTGGATGGAGGGGTCAAAGAGGGGAAAATTGGGACAACTGTAATAGCAAAATAAATAAAATACATTTAAGAGAAACAAATAAAATAAAATAAAAGATGAAGAAACAGATAGAGAGACAGAGAGGACCACAGGTACAAAGGGAAAAAAGGACAATGAATAAGTGCCTATTATTCATAAGAACCTATGTACATCTATGTTCATAGCAGTGCTATTTACAATAGCCAAGTGCTGGAAACAGCCTAAGTGCCCATCAGTGGATGATTGGATCAAAAAACTTTGGTACATTTACACAATGGAATACTATAGCAGAAAGAAAGAAGGAACTCCTACCCTTTGCAACAACATGGATGGAACTGGAGAGTATTATGCTTAGTGAAATAAGCCAGTCAGTAAAGGACAAATACCATATGATCTCACCCATTACAGGACAATAATGAACAAAACTAACAACAAGCAAAACAGAACCAAATATATGCATACAGTAAATAGGCCTTCAGGGTGAAAGGGAAGGGGGTTGGGGGGAGGGGGGAGGAAGAGTCAAGGAAGGGGAGCAGTTTAGACAAGAACCTAGTATAAAGGAACCATGGACATGGACAACAGATGGGATTGACGTTGAGGGAATGGGTGGGTGGGGAGGGGGACAGAGGGGAGCAAAAAGGGGATGAATGTAATACAACAACAATAAAATTAAATTAAAAAAAATAAGTACCTATCGATAATAACCTTAAATGTAAATGGATAAAGTGCAACAGTCAAGAGACATAAGGTAGCTGAATGCATAAGAGAGCCAGCTTTAACTTATGAATGCTTTAAAATAATCTTGTTATAAGTATATTTTACTAAATAATGTATAGCTTTGTATTTTTGAATTATTTATTGTATTTGCATTACTGCTGGTTAGGTTTTCCTAAATTGGAATTATTTGCTAAATTGGGAAAATCAAGTTACTTGCAATAACAAAAAAATTGACTGCAGGTAAGGGGGGAAAAGCATGAAAATTTGAATGTATATTATATATAATATATGCTATCTTTCTTGTTCTTTGTTACAAAAGTGTTTTTGTTTGCAGGTGTATAATATATAGATTTTATTAACAATTTATCTTTAGGTTAGAAAAGATGCTGAGAGTGAAGACTAATTTTAGATGGAAGTTACCGACTACTAAACTATATAATTCGTATACATAGGCAATATATATTCTCATATTAGCTTAAATTAGATGATATCCCTTCAAAAAGATAGTGGAAATAGACATGTCTAGCAAACAAGGCCTCCAAACTGGGCGTGTTTGGGAAAATGTATAACGCTATAGTAAAGTTCATTATTCAAATGTGAATGTATCTAATCTCTACCTCAACCCTCTCTTAAATAGTGCAGTGGTCAGCTTAGAACCACATGGGAAGTCAACTACAAATTCAAAATATAGCTAGAATACTATTGTACAAAATTATTTAAATCCTGAGATTTTTATTTACCTCAGCATAATAGATATCATAATTTCTACCCTGCGGAGACCAGCTGGGCATTGCAAGTGTCATTATTTCTGAAGGCTTCACTTAGTAAAATATACAGAGGAGAAACAGGAGGTATTGAAAGAAATAAGGCCTTGCCCTGGCTGGTGGCACAGTGGATAAGGCGCCGGCCTGTGAACCCAAAGGTCGCAGGTTTGATTCCCAGCCAGGGCACATAACCAGGTTGCAAGCCAGGTCTCCAGTCAGGTCTGTGGCTGGAGACAGGTGAAATGCAACCATACATTGATGTCTCTCTCCCTTCCCCTCTTTCTAAAAATAATGAAATAAAATCTTTAAAAAAGAAAAAGGAGAAAAGAAAGAAATAAGGCCTCTGCATGGCCAAAAAAAAAAAATCAATCTACTATCTAAGATGGAAAACTCTAAAAAGAATAAATTGTAGTTCCAGTAGCTTAATGTAAAGTTGAGTTGCATTGTTGTAGGAGGTGGGATCTGACTCAGAAACCAAATTCATTTTATATATTTTTAATTGATTATGACATTACAGTTATTTCAATTTTTTCCCCCTTTATTACCCTCTACCCAAGCCCCCTGCTTAGTTCATGTCCATAGGTTGTGCATATAAATTTCCTGATTTCACCCTTTCCTCTAATATTCTTAACTTCCCTCTGTCTATCTTATATTCAAACTATGTTTCCTAAACACTACACCATTTACCCATTTTGCCCCCTTTCCCCTCTTTTGATAAACCTCCCAATGATCCCCATTCCTATGTTTCTGGTCCTATTCTGATTATTTTCTCAGTTTGTTTTTGTTTTCCTTTTTATTTTATTTTATTATGTATTTATTTGTTTTTATTATTGTTATATTACATTCATCTCATTTTACCCCCTCTGGTCTCCCCTTCCCCACCCTCCTTATCCCCCACCCCACAATCAATTCCATGTGTTGTTTGTGTCCATGGGTCATAGATGCTAGTTCCTTGACTAAACTGTTCCTCTTTCTTGCCTCCTTCTTCCCAGCCCACACCCCCTCCCCTCTACACATTGAAAGTATGTTCCCTGTATTCATGTCTTTGGTTCTGTTTTGTTTGCTTGTTTGTTTGTTCATCAGTCTTCTGTATTAAGTGAGAACATGTATTTAATTTTTGCTGCCTGGTTTATCTCACTAAGCATCATTCTCTCCAGTTCCATCCATGCTATCCCAAATGGTATGAGTTTCTTCTTTCCCTCTGCCGTGTAGAACTCCATTGTGTAAATGTACCAAAGTTTTTTTACCCATTCATTCACTGATGGGCACTTAGGTTATTTCCAGCACTTGGCTATTATAAATAGCACTGCTATGAACATTGGGGTCCACAGGTTCTTCTGAATTGGTGTTTCAGGATTCTTTGGGTATAACTAGTAGTGGAATCACTGGGTCATAAGGCAGTTCTAGTCTTAATTTTTTGAGGAAGCTCCATACTATCTTCCATAATGGCTGCACGAGTCTGCATTCCTACCAGCAATGCACCATGGTTCCCTTTTTTCCACATCCTCTCCAGCACTTGTTTGTTAATTTGTTGATGATGGCCATTCTGACAGGTGTGAGGTGGTATCTCCTGGCAGAGAGTAAAAACCTCCTCAATGAGCTGGTAGGGGAGGGCTGTGGGGCCTTGGAATGGCAGGGCCTATGGCTGTTAAAGTCAGGGCTGGTTCTGAGCATCATGCCTCCCAGTAAGCCGAGCCTCCAGTAGCCTAGCTGGGTTTTAGCACTGCTGGAGGGCTGGCAGCCCTTTTTTGCATGCTTCAGGGTGCTATTTGTGGTGTTGATGGCCCCCCCTCCCCTTTTGGCTCCTGGAGGAGGTTTCCACCTGCAATGGGCACCTGGTTCTACAGACGAGCCCACAGCACTGTTTGTGCACTAGAGATGGCTAGCCCTCCCCTACCAGCTCATTGAGGAGGTTTTTACTCTCTGCCAGGAGCACACTGGTTGTGCCATAAGCAAGTTCCCTGGTGAGCACTTTCAAGCTTTGGTTTTCGTGGGATCCTATGCAATGGTGTCAGTGCACGGGGTTGGGCATCCCTTATCACTGGGTCTCTGAGATGCCCTCTCCCTGGATGGTGCAGCAGCACAGTTTTGGGTCCTCATGATGCTCCCAGTGGGTCACTCCTCCTCAGCCTCTGTCCTTAGGAGGCGCTTCCTCTCTCTCAGCCTCCAGATCTTGGTTCTCACACAGTCCCTCCCCTGAAGAAGTTCAATGCCTCAATCTCCCCCAGCTGTGCTCACTGTCCACACTTCACTGCTCATATTTCTAGTCACAGGGTAGCCTGAAGCTATGTCTTCAGTCAAAGCCACCATTCTGGGCAAAGCTACAACTGCCCAGAGCTAACCTCAGTTTACTGGCCCAAGTTGTTCAAAACTTTCTCACCCACTCTCCTGTAGATCTCTGAAGCCTCTGGGCTGTGCACCACTGAATCCAAATGCTTACCATTTCAATTCACAGGGAACTGCAGATGTCTCCTGCTCCCTACCCTATCCTCCAGCTGCTCTGGCACTTGAGAACACAGTCAGCATTGCCCTCTATTCTGTTGCTATCTTTCTCTGATCTTATTTTCTTAAAGTTACAATAACTAGTGAGTATTAGAGAAAGTAATTCTGGTTATTCATCCCACTGGATTGCCCTATGTCTTCCCACCTCAACAACTTCCCCTTCCACCCATTTCCTAAACAGATACAATAAGAGAAGCACCTTTTTTATTTTTTAGGTTCTATTGATGATTGTGAGTTTGTTATCATCTTAATGTTCATAGTTTTAATCCTCTTTTTCTTAAATAAGCCCCATTTAACATCTCATATAATAAGGGCTTGCTGATGATGAACTCCTTTAGCTTTACCTTGTCTGGGAAGCACTCTTTCTTCCCTTCCATTTTGAATTATAGCTTTCCAGGATAGATTAATCTTGGTTGTAGGTCCTTGCTTTTCATGTGAGCCAGGTTGTGGATGAAAGGATTACAATTAAATCAATCCTTCCAGTCTAGCAGTTCCTTAGCCTGACACCTGATCATAGTCTGATTGGATTACAGTGAAACCTAAAAATGGGGAGAAAAAGAAACAGTCCATCACCAGAAGGAAAGGAAAAATCCCCATAAAGATCACTAACTATCAGAGGCAAGCAAACTATCAGATATGGAATTCAAAATAATGATGATAGAGAAGCCCAATGGGCTCAGCCAGCTCAAAGAAAAATATAAAATACTCCAGAGGAACTACAAAGTATTCCAGGGAAGCTGGAAAAAAACTTACTGAGAACTACACCAGCATTAAAAAGGACTTAGAAATTATCAGTAAGAGCCAGGAGGAAATGAAGAATACAATTTCTGAATTGAAGAATACAGTAGAAGGAGTCAACAGCAGGTTAAAGGAAGCAGAGGATCAGATCAGCGAGCTGGAGGACAACATAGAAAAAATTCCAATGCAGTCCAACCGAATGAAAAAAAGGCTGAACAAGAATAAAGAGGTTTTAAGAGAGCTGCAGAACAACATGAAATGCAATACTATCCATATTATAAGGATACCAGAAGGAGAAAAGAAACAATCTACTAAAAAAAGTAATGAAAGAAAACTTACCTAACATGATAACTGAAAATGTAACTGAAATTCAGGAAGCACGAAAATGTTACTCAAGTTCAGGAAGCACAGAGGGTCCCAATGAGGATGAATCCAAACAGATCGACTAGAAGATGCATTATAATTAAAATGGCAAATTTCAAAGACAAAGAGAGATTCCTAAAAGCATCAAGAGAGGAACAGCAAATCACATATGAGGGGGCTCCCATAAGGTTCTCAAATGATTATTCAACAGAAAAAATACAAGCCAGAAAATTTTTCCAAGTAATGGGAAACAAAGGCCTGCAACCAATAATATTCTACCCAGCAAAGCTCTCATTCAAAATGGATGTAGAAATAAGGAGTTTCACATACAAAAGAAGACTAAAAGAATGCACATCTACCAAACCAGCATTGCAAGAAATGCTAAAGGGTCTACTTTTAAAAAAGTAAGAAACAGAAAGAGACAAAGAGGAACCCAGGTACAAAGTGGGAAAATGGCAACAAATATCAATTAATAATAATCTTAAATGTAAATGGATTAAATGCACCAATCAAAGGACAGAGGGGGTGCCTTGGCTAGTGGCACAGTGGATAAGGCGCTGGCTTGCAAACCCAAAAGTCATTGTTTTGATTCCCACCCAGGGCACATAACCAGGTTGCATGCCAGGTCTCCTGCCGGGTCCTTAGCTGGAGGCAGGTGAAAGGCAACCATACACTGATATCTCTCTCCCTCTCTGCCTCTCTCTCCCTTCCTTGCTCTCTAAAAATAATAAATAAAATATTTTTTTAAAAAGACATAGGGTAGCTGAATGGATAAGAAAACATGACCCACATGTATGCTGTCTTCAAGAGACCCACCTCAGAACAAAAGATAGACACAGATTGAAACTGAAGGTATGAAAAAATATGTACCAAGCAAGTGGACATGATAAAAAGGCTGGAGTAGCAATACTTATTACAAACAAAATAGATTTTACAATGACAGCAATAAAAAAGGATAAAGAAGGACATTTCATAATACTTAAAGGAACAATCCATCAAGAAGATATAACTCTGGTAAACATACATACACCCAACATAGGAGCTCCCAAATATATAAGGAATATCTTGGAGGACTTCAAGAAAAATATAGACAACAACATACTATTAGTAAGGAATTTTAATACCCCATTATCAACAATGGACAGATCTTCCAAACAAAAGAACACCAAGGATATTGTAGCAATGAATAACACTCTAGAGGAAATGGACCTAACTGATATATACAAAACCTTTCTCCCCAGTGAAGCAAAATATACATTCCTTTCAAATGCACTTGGAACATTCTCTAAGGTAGACCACATGGTAGGTCACAAGACAAGCCTCCACAAATACAGGAAAATTGAAATCATATCAAGCATCTTCTCAGGTCACAATGGATTGAAATTAGAAACCAACCTCAAGGGAAAAAAACAAAAACATTCTAACTCATGGAGACTGAATAACATGCAGTTAAGTAAGAAATGGGTAAACAATGAAATCAAAGATGAAATCAAAATGTTTTTGAAAACAAATTACAATTAATACACAACAGTCCAAAACCTATGAGACAAAGTAGAGGCCATCCTCAGAGGGATATTCAGAGCAATACATAAAAAGAATAGAAGAAGCTTATACAAACAACCTAATCATAAAACTGCAAGAACTAGAGGAGCAACAACAAACAAAGCACAGAGCAAGTAGAAGAAAAGAGATCATCACAATCAGAGCAGAATTAAATAACTTAGAGATTCAAACTACAATTCAAAGAATCAACAAGTCCAGGAGCTGGTTCTTTGAAAAAATAAACAAAATTGAAAGCCTTTAACCAGACTCAAGAAAGAGAGAGAGAGGAACCAAATAAACAGAATCGGAAACAACAGAGGAGAAATCACAACTGATACTCCAGAAATACAAAGGATTGTAAGAAATTACTACAAACAACTATTTGACAAGAAATATGGCAACCTGGGTAAAATGGACACATTTCTGGATGTATAATCTACCAAAACTGAATCCAGAAGAAACAGAACAACAACCAGTGAAATTGAAGAGGTAATCAAAAATATGCCAAAGCACAAGAGCCCTGGAACCGATGGCTACACAGGTGAATTCTACCAAACATTTAGAGAAGAACTAACTGCTATCCTTCTCAACTTTTTCCAAAAAATCCAGGAAGAAGGAAGACTCCCAAACTCTTTCTATGAGGCCAATATTATTCTAATCCCAAAACCAGGTCAAGACACAACTAAGAAAGAAGACCATAGGCCAATATCTCTGATGAATATACATGCGAAGATTTTCAACAAAATATTGGCCAACTGGATCCAGCAATACATTAAAAAGATCATACACCATGATCAAGTGGGTTTTATCCAAGAGATGTAAGGATAGTACAACATTGGCAAATCAATAAATGTAATATACCACATCAACAAAATCAGAGACAAAAACCATATGATCATATCAATAGATGCTGAGAAAGCATTTGATAAAGTACAGTAACTATTTATGATAAAAAACACTCAGAAAAATGAAAATAGAAGGAGCATACTTCAACATAATGAAGGCCATATATGAGAAACCTGAAGTCAACATCATTCTCAATGGGCAAAAACTAAAAGCTTTCCCCCTAAGATTAGGAAATAACAAGGTTGTGCACCTTCTCCACTACTGTTCAACATTGTTTCGGAAACTCTAGCCATAGCTATAGAGAAGAAAAAGGCATCAAAGGTATGCAAACTGGAAAGGATTTGTAGATGACCTGATAGTATACATACAAAACCTGAAAGACTCTACCAAAAATTTACTTGACCTAATAAGCAAATTTAGCAAAATAGCTGGATATAAAGTCAATATTCAGAAATCAAACACATTTTTGTATACCAATAATGAAACATCAAAGATAGAAGAATGAAAACAAATTTCATTTACCATAGAAACAAGAAAAATGAAGTACTTAGAAATCAACTTAACCAAGGAGGTAAAAGACCTGTACTCAGAAAACTATAAGACATTGATGAAAGAAATTAATGAAGATACAAATAAATGGAAGCATATACCATGTTCATGAATGGGAAGAATTAACATCATTGAAATGTTCATACTTCCCAAAGCAATCTATAGATTCAATGCAATCCCAATTAAAATACCAATAACATACTTCACAGAGATACAAAAAAGACTTCAAAATTTATATGGAGACAAAAACACCCATGAATATCCACAGCAATCTTGAGAAAGAAGAACAACAAGGTAGGAGGAATCACAGCACAGGACCTCAAACTGTACTACAAGGCTACTGTCATCAAAACAGTCTGGTACTGGCATGAGAATAGACATATAGATCAATGAAACATAATAGAGAGCCCAGAAACAAACCCAGGACTCTATGGTCAATTAATATTCAAGAAAGGAGGAAGGAACATAAAATGGAGTAAAAACAGTCTCTTCAATAAGTGGTGTTGCCTGTCAGAATGGCAATCATCAGCAAATCAACAATCAACAAGTGTTGGCGAGGATGCGGGGCAAAGGGAACCCTCATACACTGTTGGTGGGAATGCAGGCTGGTGCAGCCACTGTGGAAAACAGTATGGGGTTTCCTTAAAAAACTAAAAATGGAACTGCCTTTTGATCCAGCAATTCCACTACTTGGACTATACCCAA